>CM067329.1:92222500-92357500 GCA_034376525.1 Nicotiana benthamiana | reverse complement strand
CAGACGAGAAAGTGCATCTCCTAGGGGTGAAACTTCAATGACTCAAACGAGGAAGTTTCTTTCCTATGGGTAAAATATCAATGTAGGAAGTGTGTCTCCTACACAAAAATATATCCTCAAAATACCCAGACTAGGAAGTGTGTCTCTTCGGTGTGAAACTTCAATGACTCCAAACTAGGTAGTGTGTCTCCTAGGAATGAACTATCGGTATAGGAAGTGCATCTCCTAAAGGAAAAAAAATAGCCTGAAAAACCTACACTTGGAAGTGTGTCTCCTAGGGGTGAAATCTTAGATTAGGAAGCTAGGAAGTGCATCTCCTATGAAAGAACATAAATGACCCAAACTAGGAAGTGCGTCTCCTAATGAACTTAAATGACCTAAAATATGAAGTGTGTCTCATAAGAATTAAATCTCAACCAGGAAGTGCGTCTCTGAATGAAATTAACTGACCTAAATCTAAGAAGTGCGTCTCCTAGGAATAAAATCTCAATCACGAGTAAAAGTGTATCCTAAAATACCTAGAATAGGAAGTGCTTCTCCTGACGGTTAACATTAACGTTACTCCATCTAGGAAGTGCATTTTCTCGGAAAGAACTTGAATGAACCAAACTAGGAAGTGCATTTCCTAGTTGTAAAATCTCATTTTAGGAAGTTCATCTCTAAAAAATTTATCTCAAAGAACCCAGGTTAGGAAGTGCGTCTCCTAAGTATAAACTCTTAATTTAGGAAGTGTGTCTCCTAAAAGCATATCCTGAAAGACCTAGACTAGGAAGTGCGTGTCCTAAGATTGTAACTTCAATGAAGCCAACTAGGAAGTAAATCTCCTAGGGCCGAACATAAATTACTCAAACTAGGAAATACATCTCCTAGGGGTGAAATATCAATTTAGGAAGTGCGTCTCTTAAAACAATATATAACTTGAAAGGCCCAGACAAGGAAGTGTATCTCCTAGGGGTAAAACATCAATGACTCAAATTAGCAAGTGTGTCTCCTAGCAATAAACTTAAATTAACCAAATCAAAAATACATCTCCTATTGGTAAAATCACAATTTAGGAAGTGTGTCTCCTAAAAAAAATATAACTTGAAAGACCCAGACGAGGAAGTGCGTATCCTAGGGGTGAAACATCAATGACTTTAACTAGGAAGTGTGTCTCCTAGGAACGAATTTGAATGACCAAGACTAGGAAATGTGTCTCCTAGGGTTGGAATCTCAATTTCGGAAGTGCGTCTTCTAGAACAAAATATAACTTGAATACTTAGACTAGGAAGTGCATCATGACATGCACCTTTTGATTAAGTGGCTTTATTCATCAAGCAAGTCTGATGTTCAACTCTTTTTGTACCCCTGACTTGTGAAAGTGGGCGTCATTGCTCCAACTATCCCATCCAATTCACGATCCTTATTCGACTTGTAGTGCCTGAAGGGTTTTCACCATCAAGCCTCTCTCATTTTGTTCTTTCTCTAACTTACTGTCGCCTTATGGTGTATGAGAAGGTTTATACAGATAAGACTCTCTCATTTTGTTCTTTTTATTTTATTTCCTCTGATTCTGTATATTACAAGGCATTGACCATGGTAAAAACATCATATGCTCCTGGCACGGCTATTTCAGCACTCTGAAAGGTTATCTGGGAGGTCTTTTCTGGACTCTAACGAGGCTTTTGGATAGGGTTAGAAAGAGAGGATATCATAAAAGCTCCAAACATATAAGATAATAAGGTTAATTTAGTTACAATTTTTGAATCCATTTCAAAACTTTGCCCCAATTTCTAGAACAAAAGAATTTGATTCTAAGAACAACAGCCCCACTCTTGACTTCTTGGGATTATGAAATACTTTATTTGGTATGACTGAACCGTAAGGATGCATACATATCTTGTGGTGACAAGAATCAGGTCAAATGTAATATACAAGAATACTTTGTGTTACTAGTCCCTTTTTCTTTTTCATTCATTCTTTTTCATCTTTTTTTTCTTTTCCCCCTTTTTTCTTTTTCTCTTTTTTTTTCCTTTTTTTTCTTATCTCTATTTTTCTATTTCTTTTTTTTTATTTTCCTTTGGCAATGAACTTTTTAAAATAAACCTATGTGGACATGGACTTTTTTTCCGTATGAATGTAACCTGATTCTAAAAGAGGGTAGGTCAATAAAATCAGCACGGGCACAAAAAGATATCGAATGGTATATGGGTAGCTTAAAGAGGGGCTCCCAATCCCTGAAAATGCAAAGAACAACACATGCAACTTAGAAATGAAAAAGGAAAAGCACACAAAACATTTCTTTTACAGCTTCGACATTGATATCATTGATACACTTTTCACTTTTCCAATGCCTTTTCAAGTACAGAACTCTCATTGGGTGATTTCTTCTTTATAATGAATACCCTTCGACTGTTTGGAGCAAACTCCCTTGACTTTATCTTTTAAATTGAGGTTTACTTGAATTCAAAACTACTTACTTCAAATCGTTGAGACACACACTCTTGTAACAAATTCTTCTCTCCCTAATAACTTCCAAATTATCTACCCCGATTTCACACAATTTGGGCTTTAGGCGGTCTGAAAATCTCTTTACATACTTCCCTCAAATGTCACTATCATCTTCAAAATTGTTTCAATGCATTATGATTAGGCTAACATATAAAACCAGACCTAGAATAATGTATGCATGTTATATCACTAGAGTCAGCAGGAAAAGAACTATAAAAGGAAAAGAGAACGAAAACGCTGACAAGAAATAACATAAAAAAGGAATTTGCATTGGAAAGACGTTAAAAGGGTTTGAGCAACAACGAAAAGTAAACTAATCTAGTGTTACAACCTTGGAACATCCTATATAACACTAAACAAGCTACTACAACTAAACGAACTAGGAAAAATAAAAGGATAGAAGGGTTTGAGCCACAAGACAATATCCGTATTACAACCCTGAAAAAAACCGAACAATAGAAATGACAACAAAATAAACCACGAAGAGTCATCCCTTGCTAGCCAAAAAAAGAAGCATCTTTCCAATCACCAAGCTCAACATCTTAGACACTTTGTACATCAACAGTACTAGGACCTTCACAAGTCTTCATCACATTGACCATAGAAAATTGCGTTTGAGTCCCTTTTGCCGGATCGTTCTTATGATCAACTTCCAGAACCGAGACAGATAGTGCTAAAAGCTATGTCGCTAGTGGCCCTCCAAAGATCTCATAACAGTTATGATGTGTAGATCCAGGTACCACTGCCCAAGCGTCTCACCCTTGAGGCAGAGAGATCTAGCAGAGATTTTGAGGTTCATCTACCGCGTTCGCAGACTGAGGAGTCTCTATCTTATTCAATCATTTAGAACTTAGCCTTCCTTCTTACTAATATTTTAGACATTCTGGAGTTAGAGTATTGTACTACATTTCCTTCAGCTTGTGTTCCCGCGAGTTTCCGAGTTTTAGGGTAGTATTATAGTAGTTGACATATTATGTTGTATGTGTCGAGTGGCATTTTACATTCTATTTTCCATTTTTTTAAATATTGGTTTTGGGTTTTAATTTCCCCAAGTTATTTGTTTCTGTATTGTTAGGCTTACCTAATCGAAGGGACATGGTGCCGTCACAACATATTCATGGCGGGCGAATAGGGGTCGTGATAGCTTTCTATCTTCTCTTTTATGTTTTGGATGATGGTTTAATTTGTGGACACGGGTTGGCTATTTGTGCACTGGTGGGAAGGTGTCAGCAGTATCCTTTAGATTTGTGATCCTCAAGGAAATGTGTTACCTCGCTTCCGATGAACTACGTCCCGTGATCGCATGTTATCTCGGAGAGAATCCCGAGTCGGAACATAATGTGGTCCCAAATAAAGTTAATGACTTCTTTTTCTCTTATTTTTCTCGAAGGCATGTGCTTCCACCCATTTTGAGAAATAGTTAATCATAAATAAAACAAATTTAGTATTACCTGATGCCATCGGCAGGGGCCCAACATTGTGCATTTCCAATTCATGAATGGCCATGGCAATAAGACAAAATAAAGCAGTTCATCGGGTTTGTGAATCATGGGGGCAGAAAACTTGGATTTATCTCACGTCCTTTGGATACGTCCCAGTTTTGTTTCCTAGGTCTGATTGTATTTTCGATGAAGAAAGGTAGAATTCATACTAGGCTGGATATGGTAACCAAAACCCTAATGGAGGGGACTGGTGGGCAGGCATTCAACATTGTATCTATGATCCTTGTAGATATATACCAAGACTTAGAGAAATGTCAACAAAGAGCGAAACACTATGAAAGTTGCAACCTACTACTTCAACTTTGGCGTAAAAAGCTTCTCCAAAAGGGCAAATAATAGAAATTCAGTGAAGGAACATGGATTATTACATCGGTCTCTGCCATCCAAAGCGAATGAATTACCTCCCCAAAATGTTCGCTCAGCGTGAGAAGGCTAAGGGATGGGTTGAGCTATTTAATAATCTTACTGGAGAACAGGTTCAATGGATGTTCGAATGGTTCTCGACAGATGAGTTCTTCACGGGATCCAGAGATGCACCTTTCCTGATACTAATTGGTCTCAAAGGAACCCACCCTTATGTGTCACACCCTCTATTTCTTGTGAAACTGGGGTTTCATACATTTGGTTGGGACAACTCATTCCTTTTAGGAACTGGGTTGTGCAGTTGAAGAGTCGCCACCTGATGATTTAAGGTGCATTAGAAAATTAATAGGGTTCAATTCTAAGTTCATTTGAATAACTAGAGTTGGGTAAGGGATTGTCATTATACTAAGCGGATGGTGTTTGCACCCCTCAGGATCCACTAGTGTGGTTCCCTACAAGACAGTTATTGTGAATTCGAGGCGCAATTAACATGTCAACAGATAAAGCTAAAATAATAGGTAATTTTTATACACAATGGTATGAAAGTAAACAAAGTTTGAAAGAGCAATTAACAGAGCTAATTTTTTAAACAAGGAGTTATAATGGTTTTAGTAAAAGAAAATGCAATAAAGGAAATGGGTCATATGTTTATTTATATTAAGGATCACATCAATTAAATACCCAGTAATTACTCCTCAAGAGAGGGATACACATTGTATTAGTGCACCTGTCATCATATCTATATATACCCTTTCCCCCCCTGTTTAAGGTACTAAAGCACAGATTGATCTCGACCACTATTTCATGGTATTACCCGCCCCATTCCTATTAGTACTGGAGGCACATAGGATTGCTATTTCTAAAAGGAGGGATATTAGGCCGACGTGAGGTTTTAAAGGTAAAAAATCTAAGGCGACATATAAAACATTTAGGAATGAACATTATGGTGAAGCACATAAATAGTGATGGCTCTGGTATACCTCCTCAAACAAATAATTTAGATAGCATGACTCAAATAAAAGGCAAACTTTGAATTTTTTTTTCAAAGTCCTAAAATATGGATTTTGAGTTAGAGCCAGATTTATCAGATACCTCAGATAAGAAGTCCAAATCAGGTATGCCTGCTGGTTGGAGTAACTACTAATTAACAGAGACGAATTGAGTTTTATTGTTCTTATTAACTAAGGCTTGCCTAAATGTTTAGGTGAGACCAGTAGGAACATGGTATCTATTGATGATTTCTAATAGGTTGAAGTAGTAACAATTTAAAATGGATAGTTGGAGATCCTATAGGCATGATTGCTAAGGTGTGTTAATAAAAATATACTAAGTCACTTAAAACTTGTTTAGAGTAGACTAATTTTATTTAGACTAGTGTTAGTCTCTACATATGATAGTATCCGTTATTGTTGATTATCTTCGTATGAGCATGATATATGAAATTACGGATTTTAGGTTTATGTGGACATGATGTCAAAATGAATGATTTTGACCCATATAGGCATGATATATATATGAATGATGCTAAACCCTTTAGGCATAATATCTGGTAGATAATGGAAACAAGTCGGGTTTTTACTCGAGAATTCTTATAGGCATGATTTACACATTATATTGATTTTAATGTTATATACATGATGCCAGAATATAACAACTTGGGTCCTAAATACATGATATCTAAATAAATGACCAACATGCAGAATTTTAGATAATCCATACAGGCATGTTATCTAGTGGTGATGTTGAACATGCAGGATTTAAAGCAAGTATTGTAGACATGGTTTTTAAATGGAATTTGAACATACTAAATTAAAAATAGTCCTACAGACATATTTTCTACCCTTGAACATAAATAATTACCTACCCCTTTTTCCACTAGCAAAGCCCAAGTGTTTATTACAAATTATTACAAACAAGAAATACCGAATTACAAAAGAAAGAATGAAAAAAATAAAGCTACAACCACAGGAAACCCTAATTTGACTTCCTATCTAAGATACAATGAATCGTATCATTGCCAATGCCATTGATTTCAAAGCCTTTCTGAGACCTAGGTGTGTTAGAGTTCCCTAAGGGTCTCAAAGGACCCCAGTCACTACTTACACCAAGATTCGTAGAAGCAGATAGAGATGAATGCAATATGGAAGTGCATGACCGTATGTGTCCAAGTTCAAAGGGAGCTCATGGATACCAAAGCAGGGCTCACAAAAGAGGGGCAAAACCAAAGTTTGAGTGTAGAGTGGAAGTGCATGAGTAGAAAGTTTAAAAATGAATTAAGAGCATTAGGGGATAAGGGTGATTTGAATACAGTATCTAAAGTTATAGTGCATCAGCAAGTGTACAAAGGGGGTAGGGGTGTATGAATATATTGTAGATGGAATATGAACTGGAGAAGGGTCAAGTCTAGAAATGCAAAACAATAAATGAAGCTGGCAAGCCCATAAACCTGCCAAAACACACAGCATATAGAGGTTATGATCCCGAAGAATGAGGTTTGGGTCATGCGCAACAAGGTTCAATGCTGTCACGCCCAAAACTAACCAAAGATACCAAACGAATAGGGATGTGGGGTGTTGGATTTATAAGTGACTGATAGAGTTAATACATAAAGGAAACATAAATTCAAAAGAAAGAAATGACAGATTACAGCAAACTTAATAATGGAACTTGGTTAAAAACAAATAGGAGACAAACAAAGATGAAAGAAACAGTAAAGAACTATGTTGTTGTTGATGCACAAGCTAAAATATAACATACCAGTAAAGATGCAAATGCATAGAAAAATAAGAATGTTTCCCACAGGCTAGCCTTGACATTCAGTCGTCTAGGTAAGGTAGCAGTACAAGTACAACCAAAGAAAAGAGAGAGATTTTACTAGAGTTTGTGTTTGAACTCCAGTATTTTATGTTTTACGTTCGTTAATATGAAATAAGAGAACTGTAAGGTATTTATAGCTTTTTGGAAATGAGGGAAAGTAAAGTAATATGCCACAAACATTGAAACAATCATTATTCATAATCAATTATACATATGATTGCCTTTAATTAACGGATCACTTTCTTACAGGCACTGACAGAATAAAAATTAAGGAAAGAAATCAATTTATGAGAAGACCTATTACTTCCATAAAAGAAGTAGTAAAACCATTGATTAGGTGATTAAGTCTATGTTCAGGAATACACTTGTTTCTGAAAGGATCCAGTAAGGAAAATGAGGAAAGAAATTAATTAACCTTAATAAGTGAGTGAAATCAGATTTTCACAAAATAAATGTTTTAAATCAGTTAAAAAATTGAAGATCACTGAAATAGGGAAACTCAACATATAAATAGAGTGCACAAACACTAAACATGCAAGGTCAAACTAATGGAAACAGGAAATAACATACGATTATAGAACAAAGTTAGTAGAAAATAAACATTCGAAACATGATAGTCACATAGGTCAAGCTTTAGTGACTTAGTAGTAGAGAAAAAGATATAGTATCAGAACCATGTAAAGGGTTAAGTTAAAAACCCTTAAGAAGACATAGTCGAGTTTCAAAGATAGTAAGAAAATATGCTGAAATAAAGGAATTTCAAATCAAGTCGAGCAACTTCAAGTAGATGAATTACAAAAGCAGTTTTAGAAACTCGAATAGACCCCAAAGAAATTTTGGTTTAGAAACTAATCGATTTTAAAAATGATGAGCCAAAAGATTAAAAAAATACTTAGAGACTTGAATGAACCCAAAAGAAATTAGGGGTTTTCAACACAAATCGAGTCTATCTATAATAAACAATTAAATCGAACAAACAAAAAAATAATCTTAGGAACTCAAATAAACCCAAAAATTAGGGTTTTCAACACCAGTCGAATCTAGAGATGATAACTAAGTAAATGAAAAAAATACTAACAAATGGACTCAGAAACCTCAGAGAGTAGAACAATCCGAGCAAACGTAGCAAAACATGTCAAAAATCAATGAAAGTTTTGAACTAATATAACAAGAAATCCCTAATCGAAAAAGATAGAGAGTTTTGGAAGCTGAGTCTTAAAAGAAACTTCGAGGAAAATACTTAGAAGTTCAAAGAAAACATAGACTTGAAGTAGATCTGAAATAAATCGAAAGAACATTAGAGATTAGGGTTTCAAAAGAACCCCAAGTGAAGAGGAAGGCCTTGAAAACCATAGGTCTGACTCGTATTACCATGGCTAGCCGGAGAAAGATCAGAAATGACCGAAGAATAGTCATCGAGCAAAGTTAGGATCAAACCCCTTCAAGATCATGTCATGAGACCATATAAACAAACACGTAAAAGCCATCTGAGGCTGATACAAGTCTCTAATGACCTTGGAAGACCATGGATTAAGGTAGATTATGGTGGCGGCAGCAAGAAATTAAGGGTGTTGTAGATAGGATTTGAGAGAGGAGAGTGATTCAGAGGCGGCATTTTGTGAGGAATGATATGTTTTAGGGAGTCATTTGGGATTAGTTAAGGTAAGGGGTCGGGTGGCCATTGATCATTTTGATAAACGACTTGGATTGAACAAGTAAGTGGGGAGATTTAATAGAATAGGGTTTGGGTCGGTTCATATTGCAATGGGTTCGGAGTAATTAGGCTTCAAACTGGGTTCATTTGGGGTTCAAAGTCGGGCTATAATTGAAATAAAATGGGGTTAATAATTAAATAGCCAATGTTTCTTATTTAATTTATAAAAAATAATAAATTAATTTCCGTAAATAAATTAAAGGTACTAAAATTATTTATAGTACATAAATATTTAATTAAAAATATCAGACTTAATTTTTATAGTTTTAAATGCAATTAAAGCTAAAAGAGGCTAATATTGCAATTATATGAAATTTAGCTTTAAAAACACTAAATTAATTTATAATAATATGAAAAAAAAATATTAGCTATAATTTAGTATAAATATGAGATTCCAACCAAATAAATTACCAAAAATAATATTGGGAATTATTATTGGGTTTTTATGTATATAGTAGGACAATAAATTGGTTTAAAAAATCTTTGCAAACTAAGAAAAAATGATAAAACATTAAAACATTCTTATATATATATATATATATATATATATATATATATATATATATATATCCTATTTTAAAAGTATTTTTCATATTAAAAATATGTAGGAAAAAATAAGGTATCAACAGCTGTACCTTGTTACCTGGGAAGGATGAAAGAGTTGTCGGGTAAAGATATGATAACCAATTTTTGACCGTGAGGAATGGTTTGAAGATGTTTAGGCCACAGATAATTTCGGGAGTAGACATAGTATCAAGGGCAGGATGATGATGGATGTCTAATAGAGTTGTAGGAACTACAGTGGGATCTCTCCTGCCGTGATGGTCGTTGCTCGCCGGTTTACCTACAAATAAGAAATACAAGCATATATTGTTCCTAAGTTTATACATGATGAAAATTATCGTTGGACCATTAATGTTGTCTTCGGACAGTTAGCATGATGTCCTTAGACCATGATGTCCAGGGCCGTGAAGCGTATAATAAAGGATTTTCATGCCAAGCAATGATGATCATGGGCTATGAGAATGATGCATGTGATGCATGATGTCTTTGGAAAAATATATGCAAAAGATTAATAGGGATCCTCACGCAATAACATGGTATTCTCGGGTTATGATAATTGTGCCTCCAAATGATGACGCCTTCATATGATTTGGAGACCTTTCAGCCGTGCAAAAGTGGTGATCTTTCAGTCGTGCAATGTTCCACTTTTTTAGCCATTCAATGTGGTGATCTTTTAGCCGTGCAATATTGAACTCTTTCAGCCGTGCAATATGCCGATCTTCCAGTCATATAATGTGGCGATCTTTTAGTTGTGCAATGTGGCAATCTTTCAGCCGTGCAATGTGGCAATCTTCAGCCGTGCAATGTGGCAATCTATAAGCCGTGCAATATGGTAATCTTTTTTCCGTGAAATGTGAAAATGTTTTTGTCGTGCAATATGGCGATATTTCAACCGTGCAATGTGGATGGAGACATTGTTTAGTCTCAAAATTTAAAATTGTAGCCTTATGTAATACAGATGCAGATAGAGGTAGACCTCAACCTCGAAAGGCAGGATGGTAACCTTATGCAAGTTGGAAGGCAGAATGGTAGCCTTATGCAATTCAGATGCGGATAGAGGTAGAGCTTAACCTCAGAAGGTAGAATAGTAGCCTTATTAAAGTTGGACGGTTGAATGATAGCCTTATGCAATGCACATGAAGATAGATGTACAACTTAACCTCAGATTACCGAACGATAGCCTTATCCAAGAATAAGATAGCAAATGGTAACAGAGTTTCTTAGCTGATAGCAAATTGTGGTGTGGCGATTACTGGGAGCATTGTGACTTATGAGACATCACTGGTGTAAGGATAGCAAACGTTGATAAGTGTAATTGTGATGATAGTCGTATTCTTGATCAATGTTTGTTCCATGAGTGTGCAGTTCTTTTAATTGTTTCGTAATCCTGGTGCATGTATCCAAAGAAAAATTGTGAGTTTTGTACAGGGGAAGGTTAGCTCGTATCCCTGTTGTCTTTCCTTGACTCGTTTGGCTTTGATCTGGCGATATTATATGTATCGTTGGGGTGGAATCTCTAAAAAGGCAATTTCGATAATACACATGTATGATTTTTTAGAAGTATAACATAAATGTATGATAAAATATTTATTAGATAAACGGACGACTGTATGTTGTTTGAAATATTGCAACCTCTCTCACTATGGATTTCCGAGGGTCTTCTTCAAATTCTATCTCGGTTGATGGTTGATGCTTCCGACTACTGCTCGTGCGGCGATCTGCAGAAATTACTTTAGATTTTTTAGGGACCTCCTCAAAATTCTACCCCAGTTTCAAATGTCGTGTGAAATGAAAATTTTAATAAATAGTGACCGAACCCATAGGGCTGCCTAACTATCCTTTCTTAAACGGGAATCAGGTCAGATGTAGTTCAATTTACATCATATAGGGAAAGCATGGAGTCTTTTCTGGACATACTAGATGTATTCTTTCTCCATAGTCATCCAAAAGTAAATAGCCCATGGTATCTTCTTTTCTAGGACGAGGCTATTCATAAATGGACCACATGTCACCGCATGAATTTCTTTTAGCAGCTAGGATGCTTCCTTTGCATCGACACACCTAACTAATTCTAAATCAGGAGTCCTCATATACCGGATTCCTCTTCAATGAAATAATTTATTGGACAATCGTCGAAGCATGAATTCTTTAGTATGGTTGTCAATCTCTGGGTACTCTCTTTTTGCCAAATATTCCTTGGTATCATAAAACCAAGGCTTTCCGTCTGCTTCCTCTTCAACATGGGTATGTAAGTTGGCTGATTATGAATTTTTGCTGTAATGGGATCAATGAAATTCTTATCCAGATGTTGTATCATAGATGATATGGTAACCTATGCATTGACGAACTCATGCTGGACTTTAGGGACATGTTATATTTTCGTCTCATGAACCTTTTTCTTAATTCCTATACATGATGTAGATATGGGAGTATTTTGGAGATCTTGGTTGCGTATTATTCTCATATATGATGTATAAGCAAGTCTGAGTCTCCAATCCTTAGCAACTCGTAAATGTTCATGTCAATGTCCATTTTGCGCCCTAAGATGTAGGTTTTTTACTCAGCCATATTGTTAGTGCAGGGGAACCTGAGTTTGGCAGACACCGGATAATGCTGATTGGTTTCTAACACCAAGACTACTCCTATGAAAACACTTTTGAAATTCGTTGCTCCATCGAAGAACATTCTCCAACCGTCAAAGGATTTATGAAAAGTCTTCGCCAATGATTGATACCTCTTCATCGGGAAAATATGCTTCAAAGGTTCATATTTTCCATCCACATGGTTTTCAGCAAGGTGATCTGCCGATGCTTGTCTTCTGATCACCTTCTAAGTTTTTCCATTAGACTAGCTTGCCAATGGGTATGGGTTTCTAATAGATTTACTTTATAGGGTCCATCGTTGATATGAGGTACGTGATATAGGCACATAAATAATGTCTCAGCTTTTGAGTTACCCAAGTCAAAGCACAATAGGTGCGTTCCAAAAGAGAATATCGAGCTTCGTAAGGAGTGAACTTCTTCTACATATAGTAAATGGCATGTTCCTTTCTCCCTGTTTAATCATGCTTCCCTAGAACGCAAGTGAAAGCTCAATCCAATAATGCAAGGTAGAGTAATAAGGGTATACCTAGCTCAGGCAGGACTAAGACTTGCGGTCTTGACAAGTGTTCCTTGATTCTATCGAACACCTTTTGGTAGTCATCAGTCCATTTGGTAGTGGCGTCCTTCTTCAACCCACTGAAGTAGTCAATTGCCATTATCGGCAATGATTGATTCTTTAATCCCGAATCGACCAGCAACGCGGTCGCCAACAAACTCTGGTGTGCATTTCTTTGTCACTGCCCTGTAAGATCCTACTTCTACCCACTTGATGAAGTAGTCAATTGCCACTAGGAGGATCTTGTGTCCGTTTGAAGCATGAACCTCGATTGATCCAATAACATCCATTTCCTAAGGGGAAAACAGACATAGTGAGCTTGTTGTCAAGACCTCACTCGGGGTTACGTATATCATATCTTCATGTGTCTTACAACCATTTAATTTCTAGACATACTAGATGTAGTCTTTTTCCATAGTCATCCAAAAGTAAATGGCTCGTAGTATCTTCTTTTCTAGGACGAGATTTTTCATATATGGACCACAAGTCCCCGCAAGAATTTAATCTAGCAGCTAAGATGCTTCCTTTGCATCGACACACCTAAGTAATTCCAAATCAGGAGTCCACCTATACAGGATTCATCTGTTATGAAATAAATTATTGGACAATATCCGAAGCTTGCACTATTTAGTATGGTTGGCAAGCTCTTGGTACTCTCCTTTTGCCAAATATTCCTTGATATCATTAAACCAAGGCTTTTCGTCTGCTTCCTCTTCAACATGGGCAAATAAGCTAGCTGATTATGAATTTTCGCTGGAATGGGATCAATGAAATACTTATCCTGATGTTGTATAATAGATGATATGGTAGCCAATGCATTGAAGAACTCATGATGAACTTTAGGGACATGTTGGATTTTTGTCTCGTGAACCTTTTTCTTAATTCCTTTACATGAAGTAGATATGGGAGTATCTTGGAGTTCTTGGTTGCGTATTTTTCTCATATATAATGCATAATCAAGTACAAATCTTCAATCCTTAACAACTCCTAAATGTTCATGTCAATGTCCATTATGAGCCCTAAGATGTAGGCTTTGTACTCAGCCATATTGTTAGTGCATGGGAACCTATGTTTGGCAGACACCGGATAATGCTGACCGATTTCCAACAACAAGACTACTCCAATGCCAACTATTTTGAATTACTTTGCTCCATCGAAGAACATTCTCCAACCGTCAAAGGATTATGAAATGTATTTGCCTACGATTGATACCTCTTTATCGGGAAAATATGTTTCAAAGCTTCATATTTTCCATCCACAAGGGTTTCAGCATGGTGATCTGCCGATTCTTGTCCTCTGATCGCCTTCTAAATTACGTATACGATATCGAACTCACTTAACAGTACTTGCCATTAGACTAGCTTGCCAGTGGGTATGGGTTTCTAAAAGATTTACTTTGTATGGTCCATCGTTGATATGAGGTACGTGATATAGGAACAAAAATAATGTCTCAGCTTTCGAGTTACCCAAGTAGCACAATAGGAGCATTCCAAAAGAGAATACCGAGCTTCGTAAGGAGAGGACTTCTTGTAGATGTAGTAAATGGCATGTTCTTTTCTCCCTATTTCATTATGCTTCCCTAGAACGCAAGTGAAAGCTCCATCCAATAATGCAAGGAAAAGTAATAAAAATATACCTAGCTCAGGCAGGACTAAGAGTTACGGTCTTGATAGGTATTCCTTGATTCTGTCGAACACCTCTTGGTAGTAATCAGTCCATTTGGTAGTGGCGTCCTTCTTCAACCCACTTGACGGAGTAGTCAGTTTCCATTATCGGTAATGATTGATTCTTGAATCCCGAATCGACGAGCAACGCGGTCGCGAACAAACTCTGGTATGACTTTCTTAGTCACTGCCCTGTAAGATCCTACTTCAACCCACTTGATGAAGTAGTCAATTTCCACTAGGATGATCCTGTGTCCGTTTGAAGCATGAACCCTGATTGGTCCAATAACATCCATTCCCTAAGGGGCAAACAAACTTAGTGATCTTGTTGTCTTGAGCTCACTCAGGGTTACCTTTATCATATCTGCATGTGTATGACAACCATTTCATTTATGGACATACTAGATGTAGTCTTTTTCCATAGTCATCCAAAAGTAAATGGCCCGTAGTATCTTCTTTTCTAGGACGGCGCTGTTCATATATGGACCACAGGTCCGCGCATGAATTTCATCTAGCTGCTAGGATGCTTCCTTTGCATCGACACACCTAAGTAATTCCAAATGAGGAGTTCTCCTATACATGATTCCTCTGTTATGAAATAAATTATTGGACAATCTCCGAAGCGTGCATTTTTTTAATGGTTGGCAAGCTCTTGATACTCTCCTTTTGCGAAATATTCCTTGATATCATTAAACCAAGGCTTTCGGTTTGCTTCCTCTTCAACATGGGAAATAAGTTGGCTGATTATGAGTTTTCGCTGGAATGGCATCAATTCTATTCTTATCTAGATGTTGTATCACAGATGATATGGTAGCCAATGCATTGAAGAAATCATGATGGACTTTAGGGACATGTTGAAATTTTTTCTCGTGAACCTTTTTTTTAATTCGTTTACATGATGTAGATATGAGAGTATCTTGGAGTTCTTTGTTGCGTATTTTTGTCATATATGATGTATAAGCAAGTCTGAATCTTCAATCCTTAGCAACTTCTAAATGTTCATGTTTATGACCATCTTGAGCCCTAAGATGTAGGTTTTGTACTCAGCCATATTGTTAGTGCAGGGGAACCTGGGTTTGGCAGACACCGGATAATGTTGATCGGTTTCTAACACCAAGACTACTCCTATGCCAACTCCTTCGAAATTCGTTGCTCCATCGAAGAACATTCTCCAACAGTCAAAGGATTATGAAATGTCTTCGCCTATGATTGATACCTCTTCATCAGGAAAATATGTTTCAAGGTTCATATTTTCCATCCACGGGGTTTTCAACGAGGTGATCTATCGATGCTTGTCCTCTGATCGCCTTCTAAGTTACATATACAATATCGAACTCATTTAGTAGGATTTGCCATAAGACTAGCTTGCCAGTGGGTATGGGTTTCTAATAGATTTACTTTATAGGGTCCATTGTTGATATGAAGTACGTGATATAGGCACAGAAATAATGTCTCAACTTTTGAGTTACCCAAGTCAAAGCACAACAGGTGCGTTCTAAAAGAGAATACCGAGCTTCGTAAGGAGTGAACTTCTTGTAGATGTAGTAAATGTCATGTTCTTTTCTCCCTATTTCATTATGCATCCCTAGAACGCAAGTGAAAGCTCTATCCAATAATGCAGGGTAAAGTAATAAAAATATACCTAGCTGAGGTAGGACTAAGACTTACGGTCTTCATAGGTATTCTTTGATTCTGTCGAACACCTTTTGGTAGTAATCAGTCCATTTGGTAGTGGCGTCCTTCTTTAACCCACTTGATGGAGTAGTCAGTTGCCATTATCGGTAATGATTGATTCTTGAATCCCGAATCGACGAGCAACGCGGTCGCGAACAAACTCTGGTATGACTTTCTTAGTCACTGCCCTGTAAGATCCTACTTCAGCCCACTTGATGAAGTAGTCAATTGCCACTAGGATGATCCTGTGTCCGTTTGAGGCATGAACCCTGATTGGTCCAATAACATCCATTCCCTAAGGGGCAAACAAACTTAGTGAGCTTGTTGTCTTGAGCTCACTCAGGGTTACCTTTATCATAGCTGCATGAACCCTGATTGGTCCAATAACATCCATTCCCTAAGGGGCAACAAACTTAGTGAGCTTGTTGTCTTGAGCTCACTCAGCGTTACCTTTATCATATCTGCATGTGTATGACAACCATTTCATTTATGGACATACTAGATGTAGTCTTTTTCCATAGTCATCCAAAAGTAAATGGCCCGTAGTATCTTCTTTTGTAGGGCGAGGCTGTTCATATATGGACCACAGGTCCCCGCATGAATTTCATCTAGCTGCTAGGATGCTTCCTTTGCATCGACACACCTAAGTAATTCCAAATGAGGAGTTCTCCTATACATGATTCCTCTGTTATGAAATAAATTATTGGACAATCTCCAAAGCGTGCATTTTTTTAATGGTTGGCAAGCTTTTGGTACTCTCCTTTTGCCAAATATTCCTTGATATCATCAAACCAAGGCTTTCTGTTTGCTTCCTCTTCAACATGGGAAATAAGTTGGCTGATTATGAGTTTTCGATGGAATGGGATCAATTCTATTCTTATCCAGATGTTGTATCACAGATGATATGGTAGCCAATGCATTGAAGAAATCATGATGGACTTTAGGGACATGTTGAATTTTTTTTTCGTGAACCTTTTTTTTAATTCGTTTACATGATGTAGATATGAGAGTATCTTGGAGTTCTTTGTTGCATATTTTTGTCATATATGATGTATAAGCAAGTCTGAATCTTCAATCCTTAGCAACTTCTAAATGTTCATCTTTATGTCCATCTTGAGCCCTAAGATGTAGGTTTTGTACTCAGCCATATTGTTAGTGCAGGGGAACCTGGGTTTGGCAGACACCGGATAATGCTGATCGGTTTCTAACACCAGAACTACTCCTATGCCAACTCCTTCGAAATTTGTTGCTCCATCGAAGAACATTCTCCAACAGTCAAAGGATTATGAAATGTCTTCGCCTATGATTGATACCTCTTCATCAGGAAAATATGTTTCAAAGGTTCATATTTTCCATCCACGGGGTTTTCAACAAGGTGATCTGTCGATGCTTGTCCTATGATCGCCTTCTAAGTTACGTATACGATATCGAACTCATTTAGTAGGATTTGCCATTAGACTAGCTTGCCAGTGGGTATGGGTTTCTAAAAGATTTACTCTATAGGGTCCATTGTTGATATGAAGTACGTGATATAGGCACAGAATTAATGTCTCAACTTTTGAGTTACCCAAGTCAAAGCAGAATAGGTGCGTTCAAAAGATAATACCGAGCTTCGTAAGTATTGAAGTTCTTGTAGATGTAGTAAATGGCATGTTCCTTTCTCCCAATTTCATCATGCTTCCCTAGAACGCAAGTGAAAGCTCCTTCAAATAATGAAAGGTAGAGTATAAGGGTATACCTAGCTGAGGCAGGACTAAGACTTACGGTCTTGATAGGTATTCCTTGATGTTGTCGAACACCTTTTGGTAGTCATCAGTCCTTATGGTAGTGGCGTCCTTCTTCAGTCCACATGATTAAGTAGTCAATTGCCATTATAAGTAATGATTGATTCTTGAATCCGGAATCGACGAACAACGGGGTCGCGAACAAACTCTGGTATGACTTTCTTAGTCACTGCCCTGTAGATCCTACTTCAACCCACTTGATGAAGTAGTCAATTGCCACTAGGATGATCCTGTGTTTTTTTGAAGCATGAACCTTGATTGGAACAATAACATCCATTCCCTAAGTGGCAAATGAACATAGTGAGCTTGTTGTCTTGAGCTCACTCGGGGTTACCTTTATCATATCTGCATGTATCTGACATCTATTTTATTTCTGGACATACTAGATGTACTCTTTTTCTATAGTCAACCAAAAGTAAATGGCCGTAGTATCTTCTTTTCTAGGACGAGGCTGTTCATATATGGACCACAGGTCCCCGCATGAATTTCATCTAGCATCTAGGATGCTTCCTTTGCATCGACACACCTAAGTAATTCCGAATCAGGAGTCCTCCAATATGGGATTCCTCTACTATGAAATCAATTATTGGACAATCTCCGAAGTGTGCATTTTTGAGTATGGTTGGAAAGATCTGGGTACTCTCCTTTTGCTAAATATTCCTTGATATCATTAAACCAAGGATTTCCGTCTGCTTCCTCTTCAACATGGGAAAATAAGTTGGCTGATTATGAATTTTCGCTGGAATGGGATCAATGAAATTCTTATCCAGATGCTATATAATAGATGATATGCTAGCCAATGGTTGCGTATTTTTCTCATATATTATGTATAAGCAAGTCCGAATCTTCAATCCTTAGCAACTCCTAAATGTTCATGTCAATGTCGATCTTGAGCCCTAAGATTTAGGCTTTGTACTCAGCCATATTGTTAGTGCATGGGAACCTGTGTTTGGCAGACACTAGATAATGCTGACCGATTTCTAACAACAAGACTACTCAAATGCCAACTCCTTTGAATTTTATTGCTCCAGCAAAGAACATTATCCAACCATCAAAGGATTATGCAATGTCTTCTACTATGATTGATACCTCTTCATCGGCAAAATATGTTTCAAAGGTTCATATTTTCCATCCACTAGGTTTTCATCAAGGTGATCTGCCGATGCTTTTCCTCTGATTGCCTTCTACGTTACGTATACAATATCGAACTCACTTAACAGGATTTGCCATTAGACTAGCTTGCCAGTAGGTATGGGTTTCTAAAATATGTACTTTATAGGGACATCGTTGATATGAGGTACATGATATAGGCACAGAAATAATGTCTCAGCTTTTGAGTTACCCAAGTTAAAGCACAATAGGTGTGTTACAAAAGAGAATGTCGAGCTTCGTAAGGAGTGAACTTCTTGTAGATGTAGTATGTTCCTTTCTCCCTATTTCATAATGCTTCCCTGTAACGCAATTGAAAGCTCCAGCCAATAATGCAAGGTAGAGTAATAAGGGTATACCTAGCTTTGGCAGGACTAAGACTTATGGTCTTGACAGGTATTCCTTGATTCTGTAGAACGCCTTTTGGTAGTCATCAGTCCATTTGGTAGTGGCATCCTTCTTCAACATCTTAAAGATTAAGACACAGATAACAATAGACTGTGCTATGAACCGGCTGATGTAGTTAAGTCTCCCTAAGAAACCTATCATGTCTTTATTATTCTTTGGCGGTGGTAGTTCTTGAATGACGTTGACTTTTAATGGATCCTATTATATTCCTCGGCGACTCATGATAAACCCAAGTAGCTTTCCTGCAGGAAACCCAAATGCACATTTTATGAGATTCAGTTTCATGTTGTACCTTTGTAATTTATTGAAGAAATTTCTCAAATCTTCTATTTTATCAGTGCCCATCTTGGACTTGATTATAAAATCATCTACGTATATCTCAATTTATTTGTGTATCATATCATGAAAAATGGCATTCATGGCCCTCACGTAGGTTGCCCTACATTCTTTAGGCCGAACAACATCATTTTGTAACAACACTTTCCCCACAGTTTTATGAAAGCTGTTTCCTCAGCATTTTCCTCATCCAACTAGATCTGATAATAACCGGCAAAGTAATCAATGAATGACTGTAACTCGTTCTTAGCGCAATTAACGATCAAGATGTATATATTTTTCAATGGGAAGTCGTCTTTATACTGGCCTATTTGAGATCTTAGCAGATGACACAGAATCTGACGTTCTCGTCCTTCTTTGATACTAGTAAAATGTTGGTTAACCATGTCGGATACTCAACTACCCTGAGAACTTTAGCTTTGACTTGTTTAGTGATTTCGTCCTTGATTTTCAAACTCTTGACAGGCTTGAACTTCCTGAGCTTCTGATTTACAGGTGGATATGTCGGATCAGCTGGTGGTTTATGGGTAGTTAGACCAGTCATGTCACCATGTGACAAGGAAAATATGTCCTCGTATTCTTTTAAAAATATGGTGTATTCCTTCTTTTCCAATGGCGACAAATAGATGATTTATGTTTCCTTGACATTCTCTAAATCTCCCTGGTTAACAATTTATGTCTCGTCTAGATTGGATTTAGGTATATTTTTAATTTTCTCAAATTATTTGACGATTTCCTCTCCTATACTATCTTCTCCTGAGTCAATGTCTATTTGTTGCATTGTCTTATGCGTGTCACAATCATTGGTTCATCAAGATAAGTAATAATAATGTTGTGTAAGTGAACATGGCTTGAAGACCCGATTCATAAGATCCATAAAATCTTCCCACGAATTAGATAGCCCAAAAGACATGACAAAGAATTCAAAGTGAGCATAGCGAGTTCTGAAAGCGGTCTTTGGAATACCTTGCTCTCTGATCTTCAATTGGTGACACCTAGACCGTAGATCAATTTTGGAGAAGAACCTTGCACCTTACTATTCTTCGAACGAATCATCTATCCAAGGCAAAGGATATTTATTCTTGGTGGTGACTTTTTTGAGCACCCTACGTGACACACTCGGCCGTACGAACCCCTTGTCTAATATATCTTTATACTGCTCCTTTAACTCCCTTAACTCCGTTAGCGCCATTCTGTAGGATGGAATATATATTTGTTGTCTATATGGCAATACATCAATCTTGAAATCAATCTCCCTGTCCGGTGGAATCCCTGGAAGCTCATCCAGAAACACTGCTAGAAACTCATTTACGACTGGCACGAGTTAGGGGACAGACACTTCTAAATGGTATCCTCCATCCGGATCAAATGATAGATATAACTCTTTTTTATCAACTTCGAAGCCTTATGGTAGGAAATAAACCTACCCTTCGCCACCACACTATTTCCCTTCGGCTCAATAACTAGTTAATTAGGGAACTCGAGCCTTATGACTCTCGTTCACCGGTCAATTTTAGCAGAGCACGAATAGAGCCGGTCCATTCCCATTGTCACATAAAAATCCACCATTCCAAGATTGATAAGATCGGCCGTGGTAACACAAACACATACCGCGACAACGTTATCCCTATGAACTCGCCCAACTATAATAGAATCACTAATCGGAGTCAATATGCATGAAGTTGTTCGGGTTCTATCTTAAAACTCGATGCAATTGAATGGGGTGACATAAGACAAAGGGCACCCCGAATCAATAAGTGCATAACAATAAATGGCCTAAAAAGATAAGACACTTGTAAAAATATCTGGAGAAGCCTATGCACTCTGGCGACTACTCAAAGTATAAAACTAGCTGGGTCCACCCCGACTACGAGCTCCACCCCTAACCACACCCTGCTAGAGCTGGAGGACACACAGATGATGTGCTGGTTGAAGAACCTGATGGCTGAGCAAATCCCCGACCCATTCCTTGACTAGGAGCAAGACAGTCTCGCTGGATATGACCTCTAACTCCGCATCTATAAAAGACTAGGATTTCAAAATAACACGTCTAGGTATGGAACCTCCCATACCTGGGGCATGGATCCATCACCCGATGTTGTAATGTCCCTCCTGAATGACCTGATTGATGGGGTCTCCTACTGTCTAAACATGGTATCAACTGACCGCTCTATTGGTAACTGCATAAATTATGCTGCGCTCGCTACTGAGTATATGACTGGGGTGGCTCTCTCCCCTGAACTGGTCTCCCTGAGTGACCCACTTATCCATCCCTGCTGTAACTTTCCCTTTCCACTGATATCTTCAACTTTGTAGCCTCTGTAGCTTGAGCGAATCCCATAAGCTTTCCATAATTCATATCCGAGTGTAGGGCAGTTTTAGCATCCTCATTAACCAATAAAAGACTAAGGCTCTGAATGAATCGCCAAACTCGAGAACTAATGGTCAATACTAACTATGGAGCATACTTGGACTATATCACAAACTCTATTTAGTACTCCAAAACACTCATACTGCCATGCTTGAGGACTTCAAACTAAGTGGCACGGGGAGTCGTTGTCTCGGTAGGCAAGAAGTGGTCCATTAATGCATCAACGAACTCACCGCATTTATACAGAGGACTTTCCTCCCCAAGGGAATCCTCCTACATCTCAAACCACGAATACGCTGCTCCCCTCAACCTTTATGAAGCCAACTCAACTCTCTCCATCTCCGAAGCCTTCATTACTCAAAGGGTCTTATACATTTAATCAATGAAATCTTGTGGATCGGCCTCTAGGTCTGTGCCTGTGAGCTATGGAGGGGCCAATCGCAGAAACAGTTGACTCTGGAGCTGGCGGAATCACCTTGTCCGCCGGAGGATGCAGGGGCATCATGAGATCTCTGGGCCTGAGCGGCCACTTACTGGATCAACATATGGATGGCTCCTCTAAGGTGTACATCAGAAACCCCAGGATTGGGAGCTGGAACTACATCAGGATCAGGAATATCGGCGGGAGGGATGGTAGAACCTATGCTGCAGCAATAATGGGAATATTTGATCTGGAATACGTGGGCTAGGTAGATTCAAGACAGCAGACTCACTCTCACTACTACATCCGGTACATGATTCATAGACACACTTGGGGTAGAATTGGCCTCGAGGCCGAGTCTAGCTCACTTATTAGGTGCTATTACTGAAAATTTTGGAAGAAAGCACGAGTCATACATAAATACTTGCACTTTTCATTCACCCCATGATATAGAATAAAAAGGAAGAGGGTGATTTCCTAAATTTCCATGTAGTCCCCAACTTATAAATGTGGTAGACAACAAACCGATAAGAAGGGCTCTACTAGACATGGCTCCGAGAATTGTAGGACTCTTTTAAAACCTTAGGCTTCAATACCAAGTTTGTCACGCCCCAAAACCGAGGTACATGACCGGCGCTCGACCGTGTAGCCCCAGTCAAGCGGGCCTCGGTACCTTTCCTATCCCCCCGACTTACCCCATGATTTCATTACTCACTATTCAAGTGAAATAGCCATTTATAATTTAAACAAATTCTTACGAGATATACATGACATACATGGTTACTTTGCACGGTCTACAAGTTACACTGTCTAAATACATAGATACATATTTACATAAGTTCATTACCTGCATTTCCTGTCTATGGATCCTCTAAGGATACAAAAGAGTGTTATAATACTTTCCAATAACAAGGCTCTAGCTATACATTAGACAATACAAAAATAAGACTCCAGAAGAAAAGCGGCATGAGTCACGCAGGGCCTTGAGAGGAAAATGGCACACCAGCACAGCTGGCGAAAGTTGAAAAGTCCTACTGTCGGTATATTTGTATTGTACAGGTATGTATGAACAAACATTACCCAAGTAAAATCAATCAATACACAGATAGAAAACTGTAATAGAATCAACAATCAAAGGCGCATGAAAGGAACAACAAAAGCCAACAAGTTTCACAATCTCTCATTTTCCCCCTTCAACATCATTTCATAATAAAGAGTTTCATATATTTTAATTTCAATAGTGATTATGATGACTTTTCCATCCTTATTACCTTGGCCACCCATATCACCACTGTCACGTCCCAAACAGAGTGACATGATTGGCGCTCGATCAGGTAGCCCAAATCAAGAGGACCGGGGTGCCTTTCCTATCCCATGTGTTACCCCGTGTTTTAATTACTCATTGATCAAGTGAAATAGCCATTCATAATTTGAACACATTTTTACGCAATTTACATAACATACATGGTTACCTGCGTTGTTTACAACTTACACCACCCAACGTATGAAATATATATTTACATAATTTCACAACCTACATTTCATGTCTACGGAGCCTCTAAGGATAGAAAAGGGTGATACAATACTTGCTGGTAAGGAGGCTAGAGTTATACCTTAAACAAATATCAAAATAAGACTCCAGAAGAAAAGAGGCATGACCCATGAATGGCCTAGAGAGGAAAGGGGATCACCAATTAAGCTGACTGTAAATGAAGGAGTACTACTATTAGTATACTGGAGTACCAGCTATGGAACCACCTTGAATCATAACACGAATATAGCGCCCCTGGCAAAAGGATGTCAGTACATTTGAAATTTATTGGTATGTATAAAAAAACTTTTAACCAAGTAAAATAAATCAATGCACAAACAATAAACAGCAATAGAATGAATGATCAAACGCAAAATAAAAGAGAAACCAACGCCAACCAAGTTTCACAATCTCTCCTTTTCCCCTTCCGGCATTATTCCATCACATAAAAGATCTTCACAACTTTCACATATTTTAATTTCAATAGTGATTTGATCACTTTTCCACCCTTATTATCTCAGCCACCCTTATTACCTAAGCCACCCTTATAACCTCGTGTTGTGGTGCATTTCGATCCAACCGGACAATCATATTGCACAAAATAACAACAACAACAATTCACAAAGAGTTTCACAAACATCAATACTATTTCCATCAAGTGCAAAAGATCAAATACAATTCAAGACACATAAATAATTTCTCACAACAAGCAACACATAATACTACAACAGTTGTTTCAAATACACCAATTACGACTTTTTTCCATCATTTGCTACACAACTCTTACCACATAAACACATTTACACATACCTCGTTTGTTTCCATTTTCTATCACCATTATATCGACAAACATAACCAACAGATTCAGGCATATTAGCCACAAGAATTCACAAATAGACCACATAAGTGAAACATACCTATCACTCGTACACCAAACAAGATGATCTTGCAAAGGATAGAGTTAGCCATACATACATGGATTAGAATTTCCCTTTTTTCTTCTACATTCAGCTCACCAATAGCTTATTACCGACAATCCAGTTCACAAGTTAACATATAAATCTTAGAATTGAAGTTCACAATTACTACATGAACTTAGTTAGGTTATCAACCGCTCCTTATGCAAGTCTTTACTCCTACCCAGTTCCGTTTACTAAATTTTAGTATTAAAAGAACATGCATGTGGATATCAACTTATTTTTTCAAGAATAAATTCAAGAGAATCCCCCTTTTTGTTTAAACCAGAAAATCAATGAAAAAGTGTTGGGGATTTTACCTGCAAGGATGAAGATAGAGATAATTACTTGAAATTTTCCACCCCGGGTGACTTTCGAGAATGAAACCAATGAAGGTAATACTTTCTCTCTCAAGAAATCTCTCTTCCTCTCTCTAGTTTGTTAAAATAATATGTTAAAATGTGGGGTAGGGTGTTTTATTTAAGAAGGGGTCGGGTTTAAAATTTTAAAAAATTAGTGCCTATGTCAGATTTGCGGTCGCACAATGCGACCGCATAGTGGAAATGCTGTCCGCAGAATGGACCGCAAAAGTTTTCCCAAAAATCTGAAATAGTTTAGGTTTGCGGTAGGAATGCGGTCCGTATACCTTATCTGCCGTCGCATAATGCACCTAAAATCTTCCTTTTTGCAAAATCCCAAGTTTAATATATGACGACTATGCCGTCCGTAAATCAGATATGCGGCCGCATAATGAACTGCATTTTTACCCCAATTTAAACTAAATCATAATCTAAATCTACAACAGAAATGCGGTATGCATACTCGATTTGCAACCGTATTATGGACCGCATCAAGACATTTATCTAGAAAACTTTGATTCTTGATTTTTACAAGCTAGATCTGTATAATATTAGACATTCTTGACACATATTCAAACTTGACACTACAAGTTACAAGATTTTGAGTACAAGTTTTCATAGGGCCTTACATCCTCCCCCACTTAAAATCATTCGTCCTCGAATGAGGATTTTTGAAATTAGTTTGATTTGAAAGCATGATATGCAAATATTCAACTTTCACTAACTCCCATATTTTTACGAAATTTTGCCAGAGTTTCCTTTGTAATTAGAGTTATCTACCTGTGAGGGAGCCCCCAAAACTAGTTGAAGCACCAATATACATTTCCCATTATCCCTACAGCTGGTATACAATTCATTACCACAACTATTGCACATATTTAATCACTTGCCATATTTGCATATGTATTAGTCACTTCGGTGAGTCCTATACCATTTAAAAACTTCAATATACCATATATATCTCAATTAATCATTACAACTATCATTTATCGTTCACTTATCACATGAGCTATAAAAAGTTCATTTACCAAAAGGGTTTTCAAATGATTCCATCACAACACGTACAACTTTTTTTTTTCACAACTTTAGGAGCAACAATAGTAAAGAATTTACGGGAAATTGTTTTGCCTTTGCACCAATTTGAACACAACATCAATTTTCCTAGATATACGAGTTCACATGATTACTACTACACTTGATCAAATAGATGATATACTTTTCTTTCATCTCACTCTCCGCTTCCCACGGGGCTTCTTCAACCCGTTGACTTCGCCATAATACTTTAACCGAGGCAATTTTCTTATTTCTCAATTTACGAACTTGCATATCAAGAATAGCAACCGGAACTTCTTCATACGATAACCCTTCATTAACCTCGATGATCTCAATTGGCACGATGGTGGATGGATCTCCAACCACTTTATTGAACATAAACACGTGGAACACCAAGTTTACAAATGACATTTCAGGGGGCAATTCCAGTTAATAAGCCATTCGTCCTATCCTTTGAGCGACCCGATATGGCCCGACATATCTAGGACTCAACTTTCGTTTCCTCCCAAACTGCATGACTCCCTTCATAACAGACACCTTCAAGAACATTCCATCATCTACTTGGAACTCTAGTTCTCTTTGACGCACGTCCGCATACGACTTTTGGCGATTCTAAGCAGCTTTCATCCTCACCTAGATGACTTTTGGTGCACGAGATCTGGCCTTATCAATTTTTCTTCACCCACTTAAAATCAGCCAATCAGAGACCTACATCTCCTTCCGTACAACGCCT
Organism: Nicotiana benthamiana; assembly: GCA_034376525.1. Classification (NCBI taxonomy): domain Eukaryota; kingdom Viridiplantae; phylum Streptophyta; class Magnoliopsida; order Solanales; family Solanaceae; genus Nicotiana; species Nicotiana benthamiana. The sequence continues at coordinate 92,330,452 of CM067329.1, read as the reverse complement.
CAAATATGGCCATCATAGTACTACCATGAAAGGTTTTAGTATAAGAAAATTACATAAGTGGCAAGTGATCATCCCAATTACATTTGAAATCCAAGACACAAGCCCGCAAAATATAGTCACGTTTATAAATAGTCTGCTCCGTTTGACCGTCAATCTGTGGATGGAAAGCCGTGCTGAGGTTCACCTGACTATCCAAACGTTGCTGAAATTTCTTCAAAAAATTAGCTATTAATTGGGCCCCTCAATCCGAGATAATAGAAAGTGGAGTCCCATGAATCCTTAATATTTCCATGATATATAACTTGGTAAATTGTTTAGCTGTACCGGTGAACTTGATTGGCAAGAAGTGAGCTGATTAGGTGACTCAATCCATTAATACACAAATCGAGTCAAACTTGCACTGAGTGTGATGTAACCCTACCATGAAAATCGATGTTGATCATCTGCCTTTTCCACATTGGTATTTCCATAAGCTGAGTTAACCCACTGGGCCGCTGATGCTTAGCTTTTACTTTCTAACAATTTGGACATTAAGATATAAAGTCCGCCACACCCCTATTCATACTGTTCCACCAATAAATTTCCTTGATATCATGATACGTTTTTGAAGAACGTGGGTGCACATAATATCTGGAATTATGAGCCTCCACTATCACCCTCACCCGTAGATTATCCATATTTGGAACACATAGCCTACCTAGACATCGCAATATACCATCACCGCCAAGTGAAAATGCTGAAGTCTTGTTATTCAAAAATGGCTCTTTCATCTTTGTCAATATTGGATCAATAAATTTATTTTCCTTGACATCAACTACAGGTGACGATTCTTCTCCATTATGCCCCGTAACAATTCCAAAATACGAGGTCATAATACAAAAAGGCCAACTGATACACCTCCTGAGCCAAGGGCCTGTGGTCCACCCCGAAATGAGCCAAACTACCCATGGACTTCTGACTGAGAGCGTCGGCTACAATATTTTCCTTCCTTGGATGGTGTAAAATGATCATATCATAATCCTCGAGCAATTCTAACCACCGTCGCTTCTGTAAATTCAACTCCTACTACTTGAAAAAATATTGGAGACTCTTGTGGTCATAGAAGACATCAACATAGACTCAATAAAGATAATGCCGCCATATATTCAAGGCAAACACAACTACTGCAAGCTCCAAATCATGCGTCGGATAATTCTTCTCGTAATTCTTGAGCTTCTTTGAAGCATACGCTATAGCCTTCCCATGTTGCGTCAACACCCACCCCAAAATATACCTTAGGGACTCACAATAAACTACAAATCCTTCTATGCTTTCTAGAAATGTTAATATTGGTGCCAAGGTCAACCATGACTTTAGTTCTTGAAAATTTGTCTCACAAGCGTCGGACCATTGGAACTTAACTATTTTTTGTGTCAGTTTAGTCAATGGGGAGGCGAGGAAAGAGAATCCCTCAACAAACCTATGATAATACAAACTAGGAAGCTACGAATCTCCGTCTGGGTTGTGGGTCTACGACAATCTATTACTAATTCAATCTTCTAGGGATCCACTTGAATCCCTTTACTGGAAACAACATGACCAAAAGATAACGAAATCCAACCAAAATTCACATTTCAAAAATTTAGCATAAAACTAGTGCTAATGAAGAGTGTAGAACTGCCCTGAGGTAATCGACATGATCCTCCCGGCTCCACGAATAAACAAGGATGTCATCAATGAAAACAATTACAAAGATGTCTAGAAATGTTTTAAAGATCTGCTTCATAAAGTCAACGAAAGCTGCCAGGGCATTGGTTACAAGGAATTCATAGTGGCCATAGCGAGTTTTGAAAGCCATCTTAGGAATATCCTATTCTTTGATCTTTAATTGGTGATACCCGAACCGTAGATCAATTTTGGAGAAGAACCTTTGACCTTGCAATTGATCAACAAATCAACTATCCGAGGCAAAGGATATTTATTCTTTATGGTGACTATATTTATTTTCCGATAATAAATATACATCCGGAGCGACCCATCCTTCTTCCCGGCAAAAAAGAATTAAAGCACCCCATGGTAGCACACTAGGCGGTATGAATCCCTTTTCTAATAAAACCTCCAGCTTCTCCTTTAACCCCCTTAACACAGCTGTGGCCATTTTGTATGGTAGAATAGATATTGGTTGTGTATCTGGCAATACATCAATCCCAAAATCAATCTCCTTATCTGGCGAAATCCTGGAAGCTCATCTTAAAAAACTTCAAAAAACTCATTCAAAACTGGCACGGACTCGGGGACAGACACTTCTGAAGAGGTGTCCGCCACCCAGACGAAATGATAGATACACCCCTTCTTAATCATCTTGGAAGACTTATGGTAGGAAATAAGCTACCCTTCAGCACCACACCATTCTCCTTCCACTTAATAACTGGCTCTTTAGGAAACTCGAGTCTCATGACTCTAGTTCGGCAGTCAAGTTTAGCAAAGCACGAATAAAGCCAGTCTATTCCTATTATCACATCAAAATCCACTATCTCAAGCTCGATTAGATCGGTGATGGTAACACGACCACATACCGCGAAAACACATTTTCTATAAACATGCACGGCTATGATAAAATAACCAACCAGAGTCGATACGGAGAACGAATCATGAATTTGTTCAGGTTATATACCAAAACATAAAGCAATGAATGGGATAACTTAATACAAATAGGAGCCCAGATCAATAAGAGCGTAACAATCCTTGACCTGAACAGGCAAGATACCAGTAACAACATCAGGAGAAGCCTCTGCACTATGGCGACCACTCAAAGAATTAAACCGGCTAGGTCCACCTCTACCGTGAGCCCCACCCCTAACTACACCAGGCCCTGTTGGAGCTGGAGGATGCACATATGATGTGGCGGCTGATGAAATAGACGACTGCCCTTACCCTTGCCCTAACTAAGTGCACGATAGTCCCGTTGGATATGACCTCTCACACCATACCTATAGCTCACCGGAATATCCAAATAAGTCTTTGTATGGAATTTCCCATTCTGAGGACACGGAGCCCTACCCCTATTGTTGTAATTTACCTTCTGAATGCCCCGATTGATAGGGTCTCCTACTGTCCAAACCTAGTGTTATGTTATTGATCTACTGATAACTATGCATAGATGATGGTGCGATTGCTGAAGACTGAGCACATGACTGAGATGACCCTAATTTCCCTCTCCCCTGAACTAGTCTCCCATAGTGACCAACTGATTGGGCCCTGCTGCTACTCTCCCTTTATGCCTGAGTTTTAAAATTCGTAGCCTTTGTGGTTTGAGCGAATCCCACAATCTATCCATAATTCATATCCGAGTGAAAGGTTATTGTAGAAAGGGACTAAGTCCTTGAATGAATTGCCGAACTCGAGCATTGATGGTCGATAATAACTGAGGAGCATACTTGCATAATCTTACAAACTGTATGTGGTACTCCTAAACACATATACTATGATGCTTGAGGACATCAAACTCATCGGCACGGGCTGCCATTGTCTCGGCAGGCAAGAAGTGGTCCATAAATGCATCTACAAACTCATCCTATTTAGCAGGAGGACTTTACTCCCCACAGGTTATCTCCCACATCTCAAACAACGAATACACTTCTCCTTTCGACCTATAAGAAGCTCACTCAAATCCTTCAGTCTCTGAAGCCTTCATCACTCAAAAGGTCTGCGGATCCGCCTCGGGGTCTGTACCTTTGAACTCCGGAGGGGCCAACCACAGAAATTTGTTGACATTTGAGCTGGTAGAATCTCCCTATCCGCTGGATTTTTGGGGCTAAGAAGCCAGTAGCTCGGTCAACATACGGATGGATCCTCAAAGGAACCCATCAGAAACTTTGGGACTAAAAACAAGAACTGCATCATAATGTGTAATATCGGCGGGAGGGAGTAGCATCCTTTGCCGCAGCAGAAATAGGAGCACCCTGATCTGGAATTCATGGGCTAGGTAGATTCAAGACCAGATAGTCACTCTCTCCCTCGGTATTAGGTACATGGTCTACAACCACGCTTGGGGTTACATTGGCACCAAGGCCGAGTCGAGCTCTCTTCCTAGGTGCCATTAATGAAAATTTCGGAACAGAGCACGAGTTAGACATAAATACTTTCACTTTTCATTCATCGCACGACATAGAATAACAAAGAAGAGAGTAATTTCCAAAATGTTCATGTAGCTCCAACTAATAGAGGTGTTCGACAACACACCTATAAAATGGGCTCTATTAGACACGGCTCCAAGATATCCTAGGACTCCTTTAAAGCCTTAGGCTCTGGTACCAAGTTTGTCATGCCCAAAATCGAGGGACATGACTGGCGCTCGACAAAGTAGTCCCAGTCAAGCTGACCTGGGTGCCTTTCCTATCCCACATGTCGCCCCGTATTTTCATTACTCATTCATCAAGTGAAATAATCGTTTTAAATTTGAACACATACTTATGTGATTTACATAAAGTAAATGGTTACTTATGTGGTTTACAACTTACACAGCCCAACATACAAAATATATATTTACATAAGTTCACAACAAACATTTCTTATCTATCGATCCTCGAAAGATAAAAAAGGGTGATAAAATACTTGTCGGTAACAATATACCCTACACAAATATCAAAATAAGACTCCAAAATAAAAGCGGCATTAGCCACGCAGGGCCCTGAAAGAAAGGGGCTCACCAATTCAGCTGATGAGAAGTGAACGTTTGCTACTGCCGATGAACTGGAGTATCGGAAAATCATAACATAAATGTAGCGCCCCGGCAAAAAGGACGTCAGTACATTTGAATTGTACTGGTATGTATGAACATGCTTTGCTGCAAGTAAAATAATTCAATACACAAACAACGAATAGTAATATAATCAACGATCAAATGCACAATAAAGGAGGATGCAAAGCCAAACAAGTTTCATAATCTCTCCTTTCGGACTTCCGACATTATTCCATCATATCAATGATCTTTACCGTTTTCATATATTTTCATTTCAATAGTGATTTTATTATATTCCCACCCTTATTACCTCGGCCACCCTTATCACCACACCACACCTTATAATCTCGTGTTGTGGAACAACCCGATCCAACCGGACAATAATATTTCACAAAATAACAACAACAACAATTCACAAAGAGTTTCATAAACATCAATACTATTTCCAACAAGTGAATATGCTCAAATAAAACTCAAAACACAATAATAATTGCCCACGACAAGCCATACATGATATTACAACAGTTGTTTCAATCACAACAATTATAACTTCTTTCCATCATTTGTTACACAACTCTTACCACACAAACACATTTACACATACTTAGTTTGTTGCTATTTGTTTACACTATCGTATCGGGAAACTTAACCAACAACGTCGAAGGCATGTTAGTCACATGAATTCACAAATAGACCACATAAATGACACATACCAATCACTCATACACCAAACAAGGTAAACTTACAAAGGTTAGAGTTAGCCATACATACCTGGATTCGAAATTCTCATTATACTTGTAGTTTTAGCTGACTAACAGCCTAGTACTGACTATCTGGTTCACAAGCTAACATATATATCATATAATTGAAGTTCACAATTACTACCCGAACTTATTTAGGTTATCAACCGCTCATTTTGAAAGTCTTTACTCCTACCCAATTCCTTTGACTAAATTTTAGGTTTTAAAAAACTTGCATGTGTACTTCAACTTATGTTTTCAAGAATCAATGCATGAGAATTTCCCTTTTTTGTATAAATCTGAAAATCAATGAAAAAGGGTTGGTGATTTTACTTGCAAGGACAGAGATGAAGACAATTACTTGAAATTTTCTGGCCCGGTTGACTTTGATGATTCAATCAATGAAGTTAAAACATTCTTTCTCTAGAATTCTCCCTCTTTTTGTCTAGTTTGTTTAGAAAATATGTTAAAATAAAGGGTATGGTGTTTTGGGGTCGGGATTTAAATTTAGAAAAAAATAGATCCCAAGTCAGATCTGAGGTCACACTTAGCAATCACAGAGTGAAAATGCGGTCCGCTGAATAGACTCCAGAAGTGTTCAAAAAATTTGAAATCCATATTTGGGTTTGCAGGAGAACTGCGGTCTGCATACCTGATCTGCGGTCGTATAATGCACCGCAAATATGCCTCTTTGAAAATACTAAGTTAAATATGTGATGACAATGTTTTCTGCATATCACTTATGTGGTCGCATAGTGGACCTTATTTTTTACCTCAATTTAATAAAATTATTATCTCTGTCTACGACAAAAATGTTGTCCGCATACTCGATTTGCGACCACATTCTAGACCACAAAATGATATTTTTCTTGAAAACTTTGATTCTTCATTTTTTAAAGATAGACCAGTAAAATTTTGCACATTCTGAACTTATATTCAAACTTGGCACTACGAATTACTAGATTTTGAGTACAACTTTTCATTGGGCCTTACAACCACAACCCACACCTTATAACTTCGTGTTGCGGTGTGTAACCCGATCCTACCGGACAATCATATTTCACACAACAAAAATAGTTTCTGGTTCAATCACATGGCTTCAGGCCATCCAGAATATTATTTCACAACAACAATAACAATACACCAAGAGTTTTCACTTGCATCAACTACGACTTCTTTCCATCATTTATTACATAGGCCTTACCACATCACATTTGCGCACACACTTGGTTTGTTGCCATTTATTTGCACCATCGTATCAATACACTTAACCAATAATGTTCAAGGCATACTAATCACAATAATTCATGAAAAAGGCTATCTTGCCTTAACAACCGTGAAACCACCAAAATTCACAAATACTTCACATAAATAACACATAGCAATTACTTGTACACCAAATAGGGTGACTTTACAAAGGTTAAAGTTATCCATACACAGCTGGAGTCCAATTTCCTTTTTAACTTCTACCTTCAATTCAGCAAACAACCTAGTACCATCAATCTAGCTCACAAGTTAACACACATATCTTAAAACTGATGTTTACAAATACATGGTAAACTTATTTAGGTTATCAACCGCTTTTTTTTTTTTGCAATTCCTTATTCCTACCCAATTCCGCTTACTAGATTTTAGGTATTAAATAACATGCATGTATGTTCAACATATATTTTCAAGAATAAATGCATGAGAATCCCTTTTTTTGATTAAACGTGAAGACCAATAAAAAATGGGTTGGGGATTTTACCTGCAAGAACGGAGATGAAGACAATTACATGAAATGGTTTGGCCTGGGTGACTTTGAAAATAAAATTGATGGAGGTAGGACTTTCTCTCTCAAGAATTCTCTCTTCCATCTCTCTAGTTTTGTTTATAAAATATACTAAAATGAGGGGTTGGTGTGTTTTATTGAAGAAGGGGTCGAGTTTTAAAAGTTAGAAAAACAAGAGCCTAAGTCCGATTTGTTGTTGCACTTTGCAATCGCAAAGTGGAAATGCAGTCCACAGAATGGATAGTAAGAATGCTCCCGAAAATTAGGCGTGTTGGTTTTATTTGTGGTAAGAATGCGGTTTGCATTCACCTTCTGCGGTAGCATAATGCACCATATAACTACCCTTCACAAAATCGTGAAGAAGTTATGTGATAACTATGTGGTCGTATAATTGACCGCATTTTTACCTCAATTTTAACCAAACCACCGACTCATTTTGTAGCATAAATGCAGTCTGTATGCTTGAATTACAACTACTTTCAAGACCACATAATAGCACTTTCCTAAAAAACTTTGATTCTTGATTTTCAAATGGTAGATCAGTACAATTTTACACATTTCTAACATATATTAGAAACTTTGCTCTATGAGTTACTAGGTTTTGAGTATATCTTTTCTTGGGGCCATACAACTAAGATACATTTGTACGCCATGAGGTAGCTTGAGTGATGTGAGGCCGAGAGCCGGGATCGGATGCCACGAGATGGCTTGATAATGCGCTTGGACCGTAAGGGGCCCCTCCGGAGTATGCACACCCCCAGTGAGCATGGGTACCCATATTGCTCTGAGAGTGAACCTGAGGGGTTGGTGCTGTTCTGGGTGATTGATAGTTTGCCCTAGGGGCGGATTTCTACTTGTTATTACCTGCCATATTGCCTGTCTTACTTGTTAAAAATGTATTTTACTTGATTTCTTCATTGATTTACTGTTTTAAGTGATTTTACTTCTTTGGTATAGAATTCTTTGTGCCTTTACGTGTTTTCTCACTTTCAGCCACTATTGGTAGTTATTACTCACTAGGTCGGACTACTCACGTTGCTCCCTGCTCCGTTCCTGCAGATTCAGATTTAACAGATTCCGCTCCTAAGTACTGATCCTCCCAATCCTGGCGATGTTTTGGAGACAATAAGGTAGTTGTTGTCGTCCACAGCCCTCGTGCCTCATTTATCTTATTATTTATATGACTCACAAACAATGATGACAAACATCTTATTTAGTAGACTTCTATTAGGATCATTAGTTGCTCATGACTTGTGACACTCCAGTTTGGATTGTGTCGGGATGGTTTCTACAATTGCTATCTATATTTCCACGAATTATTGCTATTAAGTCATGTTTTAAACTATTTTATGGTAATTAATTGCTTGAAGAAGTGCACTATGTGTTGATACCCAATTTTCCCATGTATTTTTATATATAAAACACTTCAAAAATAATATGTACATGCATATATTAGCACTGCCAAGGATGTTGGTATTTTTCTCTAATTTTTAAGGATTTTAAAATCAATTTATTGTTTATTTTTAGCAGTACAAAATCAAAATATTATCCCCAAGAGTACCAGTACCAGTTTGGCTTGGTATTTTTAAAGCTAAATTGCATGTAATTGCAATTATAGCCTATTTTTACTATTTATGGCATTTTGTTTTGAAAAAGTTATTTTTATTATTATTAGATTAACATTTATGTAATATTTGATGGCTCAATGTTTTTTTTTATTTTTATATTACTATTTTTATAAAATTAAAAGTGGAAAATTGGATACTTAACATTTAGCAAATTTCTATTTCAATTTCAGCCTCATTTCCGGTAATTTTTAGCCTTAAATTGACTGTAATTAAGCATAAATTACCCGACCCAATCCTAATGGCCCTACCTGGTTCCCACCTACACTTTAGATCTAAGCCGTTGATCATATAGATCAATGATCATAATTTACCCTCCCATAGTTGAACCAAAAAATCTACCCTAATTCCCCGCATTTCTCATTCTTAGCTGCCTTTGAAACCTCTCATCTCTTAAACTCTCTCACACCCTCTCGAAACCCTAGCCATCTTACTGTTGCCTACCTCAAACTCATCGGAATTCATGGCCATTCCGGTGATGATACCCTCATATTCACAATCTATTACTCTTGTGTGCTCAATATTTGAATAACCAAGGCCTTGACCTTGATGGCTGCCTTTCAGATATTCTCATATCTGTGGATTTATAGCTTCTTCGGCTTCTATTTCGGTATATTCGAGCATTATGAGTCTTTTCAACTCAAGATCAGTCTTTCCTCAAGACCTTTCTCATTTCTAGGATTTTCTCTACAATCCATGGTTGTTCGAGGTTCTTTATGATTTTCTTTACTTAGATATGTCACGTACCTATGCTCCACTTGAGTTTTCAAAAAATTTCCCAAATTGCATCTTTCAAAATTTTCGTTTTTAGATCTTTCTTTTTCAGATCTATGATTTTCTAAAATATTTGAATGATTTCTGACCTTTCTTTTCCTTTACGTATACTTTCTCCTACTGTGTTGTTGTATTCTTCCATTAACCATGCTTTGTATGACTATCTTATTGTATTCTTCAATATTTGCTTTTTGCTATAATTTTTTCTGATTTTTCTATGGTCATCTACTGCTTTCTCTACTAAGTATGATAAGTACGTTATTTGCCTTTTTATGGACTTTGTTTGAATTTCTTTCTAGACATGTGTCATCTACTATTTCCTGAAATTTACACTAACTTTTTGTTCTCCTAACTTGTTTAAGTTCTAAGCTTTTCTAAAAAAAACATGTTTTTATGCTTCAAATCAGCTTTTATACTATGGTTGTTTCGACCCTGCTATTTTACCGATTTGTTTTCTCATGACTCTCTGAAAGAGACTTCTGAGCATGTTTCATTTATTTGCCTTCTCTTATATACATCTTATTCGAGTTGAAAACCCTTAAATTTGGGGTCTTTGAGCGAGCTTGGTCTTGTGTTTAGACTACGGTCCTATTAGGGGACCCTAAATTCTCTCAAAGTAAGTCTAAACCTAAATATTGAGTTTGAGCCTCTTTGTTTGTGACATTGAACTTTTCTATACTATATTCTTTCTAATTAGCTTGAAAATTCTTTCTTGTTTGACATATCTGTATGCTTTATATATGAGGGATTCTTTCTTCAAAAGGGGTTTACAAATTTGTAATGAATCAGAATACCTTTTAATAAGGTTCGGTTGATTGTTACTGATTTTGTTTAATTAAACCTTTGCTCACCTTTTTAGTTAGATTCATTCATACCAAAACTCAATTTATGATATTTTTACTAGCTCCTAATTGATTCCCTTTTAGTATTTGTCCCTAATCGTGTACCATTGAATGTTTTCCTTAATGCTTTCTATGTATTTATGCATTTTGGGATACTTTGAAATCTTTTAATCAAAACCCTTTTCCTTAATTGGTTCTACTCGTTGATATTAGAATCCCTTAACTAAAGGTAGATTGATTTCAATGAATATTCCCTTACCTTTCTTACTTACTTTCTGCACTATAAGAAGGGGCAAGACCCTTCTATGCACATCATCGATTATTGAACACTCCAAAATTCAATATTCTCACACTCTCAATTGCAATACTCCTTGAATACTATACTCTCTTTTAGGGTCTCTTGAACTATTTGCTTGCAATTTGGCTTACAAGACTCCTGCCTTCCCTTTTTTGTTTCCTTAAAATATTCATGTCTCAATTTTGATTTCTATTCTTTCCCTATGTGTTTATATTACAGTTGTTATACTCTTGTCCACATTGTTGTTCATGTTTTGCAATGAATATGCTGCCTTCTCTTTACATCTGCTATTTTTCATGAATTTCTCATCTCCTCACCCCTTCTGTGTGTATGATTTAAGGCAAAGGGCTAGGCAGTATCCATATTGCTGCCCAGATCTGAACCTGAACCACAATGGATCCTAACTCTTACGATTTGGCTCACAGGCTGGCAAGGGGTAAGCCAGTACTCCCAATCATTAGGCATGACCACCAGCCTGCCTTGGCTTTCCCTAATTCTCTCTTTATGCACTTGGAATTATTCATTGACTCTAAGCTCTGCCGCCTCTTTTGAGCCTTCATTTGGGACCCTGAGTTCCCTCCGAAATTGGACATTAGAGGGCTGGCCCTTCCATACTGCACTTTGATCCAACCCTGCTATGTATTTTTGGTGTAAGCACTGCCCAGAGCCCTTTGATACTCCTGGAAACTTTGACACATTCCAAATAAGAGAGAGGCTTTTGGAAATATGATCCTGGAAGATGGTTTATCTCATATTGTTAGACTTAAGTCTTTATTAGGCTATTTGGATATAGCTCAGATTTCTGATGTAATTTTTTTACTTTTACTTGTTCATTTTGGTCTGTAATAACTATGGGGATGGCTAGTGGAAAGAGACGGGGATGAATGCATGTAAAGGGTAGATAGCTTGCCTATATGATTTCTCTAATTCTTGCATTTACATAAATTACTGCATTCACCGAGATAACTTGCTCATAGGAATTCTTCTGAACTTCTACATTCTCATTTTTTAGAAATCATGCCTATAAGTTCTGCATTCCCCTTTTTTAGAAATCTTTCTTATAAGTTCTGCATTCTCATCTTAGAAAATCCTGCCTATAACTGCTGCATTCCTGCATATATAGATGTTATCTATAAGTTTTTGCATATTCTGCATATAGAAACCATGATCATAGGGTTTTCTGCACTTCAACATGCATATGTCATTAGGCAACCGATCGTATGTTTAATAACAATGTGCATATATCTATAACTAGGCCAACTTCTTCATAGGTTTAAATTCTTGCATCTATATCTATCCCTAGGCAAATTTGTTCATAATTTTAAATAATAAATAACTTCTAGATACCATGCCTATAGGACTTTACACTTTTGTTTCAACTATGAAGTGTTTGAAATTAATTACGCTTAGAAATCAAGCCCATACGAGTAACAAGTTGAATCACCTTCATTTATTTCATCTATGAGTCTAAAATCGGCAACAAAGATTATTTAGAATTCTACAGAACCCTTTGTTTATAAATACAGTAATCCTTTCTTTTAAAACCAAACATTTTTTGCACATCTCGACAGCATGCCTATAGGTCTCACCAAGGTATGCCATCAGGTGATTAATTATTTTGGGCAGTTCTTAATAAATTACAGAAAAACCATGCCTAATTTGTACTTCTCATCTGACAAATATGTGATAAATCAGCCTATCCGAACGCTTTGAAGTTAATTCAAACCATAACTAGTACTTGAAGTCATGCTATATAATTTGCACCTTAAGTGAGGAGGCCTATTTGAGCCTTAACTGCTATTTGCTTTCCTTCTAACTTATATGTGTTTTTGCTTGTCGCCTTAGAATTTTATCCTATTAAACTCTAAAAAGGTCCCAACTCCCTACCCTTTAGGATTAGTAGTCCTAATGCCTCCAGGATTGATAGGATCGGGACGAGTAATAGCATGCAGTAGGTAATGATACCATTCCGCGCTTTAATGCCTTTATGGGTTGGGAAAGGTAGATATGGATATGATGATCGGTGCACTAATACCTCATGTAGCCCCTCTCTTCTGAAGAGTGATTACTAGGTATTGCATTGATGTGATCCATATTAATCATAAACCTAAGACCCCTTCCCTTTTACTTGTTCATTCTTTTCATAACTGTTTAAATCTTGTTTTTTCTCTGCCCTCTTTACTTTTTTTCCTAACCTACTTGCAATATTACGTGATAACACCCTGAGCTTGAGCCCTTATTTACTTACTTGTTACTTGAAGTCACAATTATATCATGATCGGAAACAACACTATTGGATCTTGGGGGGTGCCTAATACCTTCCCCCCGAGATAATTTGTAACCCTTACCCAGTCTCTGGTTCTAGAACTCAAAATCCTTCTTAGTGTCCTAATGCACTTAACTATTAGGTGGTGACTCTTCAAATTCACAAACCCAAGTCCCAAAAGGGAACGAGATGTCCTCCAAAATTTTATAAATCAGTTTCGCCTGACAAAAAGGGGGGGCATGACAACATGGGGACTGTACTGGGGAACTCTTTAGGCTTTTACAATTTCATGTTACCTGTGACTTTACTTCTTTATTTTTATATACTTATCGTCTGTATCTCTCTTCTACTGCAAAACTAACTTGGCTATTTGTATCTTTTCTTTAATGCTTTGTTTTCACCGTTTTTATTTAATTCTGTTGTAATTATCGTAATCATGAACATGAAAATATGTGACAACTTTTTTCGTTCTTGTAAATGCATATTAAACATCATATTCCACTCGTGCCAAAAAATACCATATCAACGCTTATAATGAGTGGTTGCGTCCTTCCGATACTATGACCTTCTAAATTTGGCAAAGGCCTATTTGCGATAAAACCACTCGATCAACGATGTAGTCATTGATTATGTGCCTTTCCCTCTTGAGTTGTCCGCTTAAGGGTACCGGTCTAGAAACCCATATAAGCCTTACTCCATTCAATTGTGCATGCATCATGGTCAAACCTAGTTGAGTCATTTATGTCTTCCGCATAATCACTATTTAATATAACCTTGTCCAAAGTCCATTAGGTTTCCCTGGAACCCAAACAGGCACTGTATGTGAATTTATTTGGAGAACTAAAATTCTGCTTATGCTAATTATTGATATTTTAATAGTCGATTCTGGTGAGTGTAAGGGCCTAACACTTTGTTTTGTAGAGCATGAGGCATGAAGTCCCCAGATTCGGCATGGTAACAAACATCAACCCAAGGTTGCTAAGTTGGTGGGAAGACCTTCACTCTAGTTATCAGACCCTTGTCCGCAAGTATTTGGGAAATTTACATTTTCTTCTGGAAATCTAACCCGGCAACAAAATAATAGAGGCTGCAACTCTATTTTGGGATGGCGATGGGTATGTGTTCCATTTTGGGGACCTTGCAATAACACATTTTCTAGAAGAGATAAGAGGGCTAGCTGGTATCCCATGGGAGACTCTGGGTTTGTTTATGCCAGAAAATCCCAAGGGTGGGGGTTTTCTCAAAATGATGGGACTAAAGAAGAACCCAGACTTGACCTTCTTGAAGGATTCCTACATTACCTTTGACTATCAGTACGAGAGGTATGGCCATAGCAAGTCTTAATACCCTTTCCCATAAGGATTCACCCTCACATTCTTGGGGCATATCCAAAGAAAAGTCTTCATCTTTATGTTATGCATTTTGGGGATGATTGTATTTCCTATGAAGAAGGTTAAGATTCATACAAGACTAGCCATGGTCACAAAAACCATAATGGAAGGAATTGGCGGACAACCTTTTAGCATAGTCCCTATTATCGTCGCCCAGATATACCGAGCCTTGGGGAACTTTCAATGAGGAGCCAAACAGTTTGAGTTTTGTAACTTACTGCTCCAACTCTGGCTTATAGAGCATCTCCAAAAAAAGAAAATATCGACATGAGATCTTGCACAAGGACTGGGATAATCATATATCCTTCCATCAGCCAAGGTGAATGAACTATATGCCTAACATGTTTTCTCAACTGGAAGATGCAAAAGGATGGGTAGAGTTGTTCGAAAATCTGAAAGAGGACCAAGTGTAATGGATGTTCGAATGGTTCACTACTGAAGAGTTCATTGTCCAATATCGGGATGCACCATTTCATATACTCATTGGTTTTAGAGGAACTTATCCTTATGTCCCTCTCCGGGTCATGAGGTAGGACGGAAAAGCAGGTTATACTACGGGTGGACAAAATGAGTCACTATAGGGATGACTTTTGGGATGATGATAACCTTCACAAGTGCCAAGCCCAACGCATGTTGCACTGAAAAATCGTCATGGAAAATGATACTATTTAACTGAATAGGTAACATGCTATATATCATCCATACTATCCAAGCTGGTCGGAAGACGATCATAGTAGGTTAGGATAACCGGGGTTTGTTCGAGGTCACGGGATCACTGATGAAAAGGCTGAAGCACAGGTAAAGTAAAACCAATTATGCAAGAGGATGCGGGAATGCGAAAACGAGCTGTTGAAACACGTTCTCAAACTAAACGTGTGTTGATCTATGTAGGTTTTGATAAATGACAAACCAACGAGGATGGAACGATAACAGTCAAGTACAAGAGAAACAAGTACAAGACCAAGAATCACAACGAAGTTATTGTTGAGTATATTATTGAGTCGTTTTATGTAGTAATCTTGATTCAACAACATATTCAAGTATTGGCTTCTCCCATAAAATCATTTTTCATCAAACCATGCATCTTTAAGTTAAAACAAATGAGTTGCATTTTAGCCAAAATGATTTTTTTAAACATGTCTTTTGAATCTGGACTACAACAATCGATTGTCTAAGACCAACAATCGATTGTGTTAAAGACCGCCAAAACTGGAACTTTCAAAATCAATAGCACAATCGATTATATACATTCTCACAATCGATTTTACTAAAGCAGTATGATTTGAAGTTTTTCAAAATGGCAAACAATCGATTATCTGATTTAAACAATCGATTATATTAAGACATAATCGATTATATGCTTTAAACAATCGATTTTATTAAGACAGTGTTTAAATGAATTTTTCGAATCAGTTATACAATCGATTGTCTGCTTGGTACAATCGATTGTAGTGAGACAGTGCTTAAATGAATTTTTCAAAGAAGCAACACAATCGATTGTCCTTGTCAAACAATCGATTGTACAGAGGCAGTGTGTTACTGAAATTTTCCACAAAACAAAACAATCGATTGTCCCTATCCAACAATTGATTATATTCAAACCGTTGTCAGATATATTTTCAAACTCTGAGACACAATCGATTGTACTCTTTTCACAATCGATTGTTGAATTACAAAATCCTAAACCGATTTTTTACAATCAATTTCTCCTTCAAATCAAGGATCTATTTGTTGAAAATTGATCACAAAATCTGTTATATTCAAACCATTGTCAGAAATTTTTGAAACTTTGAACCACAATTGATTGTACTTCTTTGACAATCGATTGTTGAATTACAGAATCCTAAACAGATTTCTTACAATCGATTTTCTACTTAAAATCAGGGATCTGTCTTTTGAAAATTGGTCACACAATCGATTGTATAGACTTGACAATCGATTGTCTGAGCACAAAATCAGGGATTTTGTTTGACAATTAGGCAACGGTCTGATACACTTTGAGTCCTATAAATACCCCTCTAAAACACTCTTTTCTGTAGAACAACAGAGCATATTTCTTAGAAAGTTTACATACTATTATTGCAATCATTCAATCTTAAATTCATTTTTTTTGAGAGCCAATCTTTGATTAAGTTGTTGTGTTCTTGAGCTGATAATTTTGTACTCATATCCACTCTTTGAGAGAGCTATTGTATAAGTGAGTTTTGAGTGTTCATTCACTTTAAGGGAATTCTATAATCCCTTGTTGTAAGAAGGAGTATTTTTCCTTCGTGTGAAGTCTTGGGGTGAGGTATCCTCGAGCAAGGTTGTTTGAGACTTGTGTGATTCAAGTTCTCAAGTTGTAACGGTTTGATAGGCACCCGTAAAGCTTAACAGTGAAGTCTTGAAGTGCGGTATCTTCGAGCAACGTTTGTCGAGGCTTGTGTGATTCAAGCTCTCAGGTTGTATCGGTTTGTTGAGCACCCGTAAGCTTAACGAAGTTAGTAGAAATCTCGAGAGAGTCTCTCGGGGACTGGACTAACCACAGGTTGTGGTTAACCAGTATACATCGGTGTGTTCTTTCCTTACTTATTTATTTTCCACACTTATTTCATTCCTGCAGTTTTAATTCCGCAACTTGATTTTATTTCTGCATAACTTTTATAAACGCTATTCACCCCCCTCTAGCGTTAAGCACTCGTTCTAACAATTGGTATCAGAGCCTAACTCTCTGTAAGACTTAACAGTTTGAGAGAATCTTTCTATGGCTTCTACTAGTAGTGCTTGTGCAGGAATAGGTGAAGGATTTTGCACCTTTTTGCCTCCAATATTTGATGGAAGCAATTACACATATTGGAAAGAGCGGATGAGAATGTTCATCCAATCAAACAACTTTAATCTATGGCAAATCATCAAGTATGGTGAACAAATGACGACACAAGTTGGAAAAGCCATGGTAAGTGAATACAACACCAAGGCAATCAATATGTTGTATAGCTCTTTGAATCAGAAGGACTATCGGAAAATTTCCCACTACAAAACTGCCAAAGAGATGTGGGATAATCTTGAGGACACTTATGAACGTACGCCTCAAGAAGCGGACAGCTCATACGATGAACCAACTGCCCGATGCCTCATGGCCAATGAAGAAGAAGAGGTAAGTACTTCTAACTCTTACTCATTTGAAGAACTGCAAGTAGCTTTAATAGAATTATTTTATGAATTGAAAAATATTTCAAAAATCGCCAACGAGGCCACGGCCAAAACAAAGGTTTTAGAAGAAGAAAATCGTTTTTTGAAAAATAACAATGTTGATCTTAGAAATAAGATTAAGGCGATGAATGAAGCTTCTTCAATTGATAAAAGTTCAAATTGCTCATCTTGTGATTCCTTGAAAATAGAGAACTTAGAACTTAGGAAAACACTAGAAAAATGTAGTGTAGAAGTTCCTAAAGTAGGTGAAGTGATTAAAAAGAAAAAGCCTAAGAACAAAATGTGTAAGAAGAATAAGAATCGTGTTGCACCACCTAGAAATAATTCTAGGATTTTTTCAAGTGAGCCTATAAATGATAATTTTAGGCAACCTAGAAATAATTCTAGGACTTTTAATGGGTCTAGAACTAACCCTTTTAGACCACCTAGAAACGAATCTAGGATTTTTGTCAATGAGTCTAGAATTAATAGTTTAGACCACCTAGAAACGATTCTAGGAATTATGTAAATGAGCCGAGAAATAATCATTTTAGGCAACCTAGAAATAATTTTAGGAATAAGTCTAGAATTAACCTTTTTAGACCACCTAGAAATGATTCTAGGATTTTTGTTGATAAGCCTAGAATGAATTACACTAGACCACCTAGAAATGACTCTAGGAATTTCAACGCTTCTAGGAATGACTTTAGATCACCTAGAACATATTTGGCACAACCTAGGCATAGGCACAACCCGAACGTAGTATGTCACTACTGCAACCGGGTAGGACACATAGCACCCATATGTTTTGCAAAACATAGGGATTTATCTTCTAGCTATGATTATTATTTGCCTAACCCTCAAGGACCCAAAATGGTTTGGGTACCAAAAACCTATCCTTAGGTATTTTTGCGGGTGTGCTTGAAAGCTACAATATTGTTGTAGATGCACCAAGCACGACACCTCATTGCATCAAGGGGGAATTTCGGTTAGTTATCCTTTTTGATAAAAACAGAATTGTTGATATGTGCCAGCAACCGATATTAACATATTTGTTTGGTTCTTATATTGTTGAAATTTTTGATGTGCTTAATCGTAATAGTTGATATGTGTTAACAATTGAGATATCCTTGTTAACAATTAATATCAATTATCTTTGTTGATTCATATGTTGAAAATTTGTTGTTAAACAACAATTGGTATCAATTATTAAATGATTGATCCATGTTTTGATAATTATTTTTGGTATCAATTATTTTTATTAATTCATGTTTTGATTATCTTTTAAAATAACAATTGGTATCAATTATTTTTTAGAAATAATGATTGATCCTTGTTAGTTATTTTTTGACAAGAATCTAATTATTGATAAGTGTTAACAATTAGTATATTTTTGATAAATATAATCTTTGAAATGTTTGTGCAACAATTGATAACAGTTGGTATGTATTAACTGTTAGCTTGCTTCTAATAAAAACGTTCCATTTATGATTTGATAATTGTTATTTGTGGTTTAAATAACTGTTGGTATATACTAGAAAAATAAATAATTTTTTTGGTGTGTATCTGTTAGCATATTTTTGTCAAAAACTTTTCACTCATGTTTTTGATGAATGCTATTTTTGGTTTGATAAATAATTGATATATTCCTGAAGTAAATGATTCATGTTTTTAACAGTTGATAAAAGTATTTTTGTTAAAAATTGACTCTTGATGAATATATCTTTTGGTCTGAGTAATGGTTGGTATATTTTCCAAAATTTGATTTATGGTTTTAATAAAACTGTTGATTTGTGATATATTAACAGTTGAAATTTTTTTTGGTAATATGTTTTACTAAAAATAACAATTAGTATCACTGTTAATAAAATAACATTTGATACATTTGTTATGTTTTCCCACAAATGGTTTTATCATTGTTTTATAACAATTGGTATATCTATGTTTTGTTGGTATGTCTTGATAAATTTCTAGCAATCTTCATATTGCATACTCCTCATTGTCTTTCCTATTTTATTTTGACATTCTGGAAATGTCGAAAAAGGGAAGTAGCCTTAATATACTCTCTTCTTGCTAAATGCCAAAAGATGAAGTGTTTAGGCGATATGCTTCAAGTAAGGGGGAATATCTTTACATTCTAGTTTGCCTTATTTGAGGGGGAATTTTTCATTAAGGAAAAATAGATTGCATGAATTTTTTTGATGATATTATCTTGATGATATTTCTTGGATTTTAAAAATAATTTTTATGATATTATTTTTCAAAATAAATTTATGTTGATATTTTTGGAGCTACTAATGTGTTTATATGCAAGGAGTTTGTAAAACTCATGACTAGCAAATTGAGATGTCAATGATGGATGAGCTTAATTTTCTCTTGGAGCTGCAAGTTAAGCAAATGAAAGAGGAAATTTTCATTTGTCAAACAAAATTTTGCAAGGAGTTGCTAAACCAATTTGAAATAAGCAACGCCAAAGCAAAGGCCACTTCAATGAATATATTTAACCATCTTGACAGAAATGAAAAAGGTAAAGAATTACCAAGGTATGATCATTCCTTACTTTACCTTACTGCTAGTAGACCGGACATTATGTTTAGCGTTTGTCTATGCGCTCTATATCAATCAGGTCCGAAGGATTCTCACCTAACTGCGGTGAAACGGATAATGATGTACCTTGTTGGAACGATAAATGTGGGACTTTGGTATCCCAAAGATTCTTCATGCCAACTTGTTGGCTATTCCGATTCCGATTTTGCTGGATGCAGATTGGACCGCAAGAGCACTGGTGGCACTTGCCATTTGCTCGGTAGCTCATTAAGTTTCGTGGTTTTAGTAAGAAACAAGTAAGTGTTGCGTTATCCACAACCGAGGCTGAATAAATAGCCGCGGGGAGTTGTTGTGCACAAATTCTTTGGATGAAGCAACAACTCTTGGACTATGGTCTTAGTATTGACCACGTCCCTCTTCGATGTGACAATACTAGCGCCATAAGCTTGACGAAGAATCCTATTCTTCACTCAAGAACGAAACACATAGAAATTAGGCACCATTTTATAAGAGATCACATTCTCAAAGGTGATGTCGAAATTGAGTTCGTTGAAACTAAACATCAATTGGCTGACATCTTCACCAAAACTTTAGATAAAGAGTCGTTCTTCCGTATTCGAAGTGAACTCGGAATTCTTGACTCTACGTTGATCTAATGCATACACTTAGGTTGCATTTATCTTTTGAATAATTACTGACTTGAGCGTCGGAGGCGCTTAGTTTTGTTTTGCATGTATCGCCCCAAAGACAGGGGGAATTTCTTTCTGGTGTCTTACAATCGATTGTGTACTAGATACAATTTGATTGTGGCTAACATTTATGTTGTGTAGGTGTTTGGCAAATATATACAATAATCGATTATATGTATCAATAATCGATTGTGTTAAGATTCAGTTTCATAAAATCTTTTCTATAATCGATTGTTAAATTTGCAAAATCGATTGTTTCTTACCATCTTTGTTGTCCGTTTTGCACTGCCTTCGTATAATCGATTGTACAATATCCATAATCGATTGTCAAACATTCGTTCAGGTTCTTATAACTCTCTGCCTCTTCACAATCGATTGTTCAGATTCCTATAATCGGTTGTCTTAAAATCACTGGACCATAAAATGCTCACTGCCTATAAACACTCGATTCTCATATGTCCATAATCGATTGTTCAATAATTACATATGTCCTTATAACTTTCTGCCTCTTAACAATCGATTGTCTCATATCTATAGTCGATTGTCTTAAAATCACTGGACCGTGAAATACTAACTGCCTTCTTATAATCGATTGTCATATATCCAAAATCGATTGTTCAAAAATTACTTATGTCCTTATAACTCACTGTCTATATATAATCGATTGTCAATATTCCACAATCGATTATTTGTCTTCTGACCATAATTCAAAATTTGCAACAATCGATTGTTCAGGCTCCACAATCGATTGTCAAACGGTCAGTATTCAAATCTTATTACCGTTCTGACTTCTGCAAACACTTACAGAATCGATTATTTTTTGTCCTTTCCGAGTACCATTCAAATATTCCTTCACAATCGATTGTGTCGGTTCCACAATCGATTGTGTAACAGCTCTGGTTCAAAAATTTTACCGTTTCAGATTCTATTTCTGCCAACCATTTCCATTAATTACTATCTTTACCTCCCACTCTATAAATAGGAGTTACTCTCTTCATCTTCCTCACTTCAAATCAATTCAAGCTTCAAAAATCTCTTGAATTCTTTCAAAAACTCTCTAAATCAGCTCTCAATATTCCATCAAAATGTCAAGCAGACATCAAAAACGATCTCGTTCTGGCAAGAATATTGCCTCTTCCTCTGCTGCTCCTACTCCCGTCTTCCCTTATCAAGACGGTTCTTATTTGAAATTCGACTCTGAAGCAGAATATACTAGATTCATAACCAAATTTGAAAATCGAGAAATACTACCTCCTCGCTTCTCTACTATTCAATATCTTGAATCAAGCGCCCCCACAGCAACTGCGAATATGCTTCGGGAAAGCAAACTTCTTGACTTTTTATTTCTTAAATATCCACATATTCATCCTCCATTTATTCGCGCTTTCTACTCAAATCTTAAGGAGAACGATGATGGTGATCTTGTCACGACCATTAATGGTGTTCAAATTCTTTTATCTGAAGAAAACATTCAAACAATTTCTCAACTTCCTCGAAATGGGGAAGACATCTCAATGTACATACGAGAAGGCGGCGTATTATTTGATGAACGAATTCTCTTAAATCAAATTGGGCTTGGATCATTTGATCCTAATTTAACCACCCGTCGTCCAACCATCACGGGCATGCTCCCCGAATTTCGCTTGATTTTCTACTTCATAACACGTGTGCTAAAACCCCGAAAGCACAGCCATACCACTATATCACAAGAGGATGCAAAACTTCTGCATGCCATTATCACCGGAGCTCGCATCAATTGGTGCAAGTTCGTCAAGCTTCACATGCTCGATGCCGTTGGGGACGATAAACCCCTTCCTTATGCACTTCTTGTGATGAATATTCTTGAATCTACCGGTATTAAGACCTCTAATGGTCCGATCAAAAGGGGCACCAAACATTGGGAAATTTCAGCATCTTCCTTTCCCACTGTTGGCGAACACGCTGCTCATCCTCCTCCTCATCCTCAACCACATCGCACTCAAAATCCTACTCTTCAAACTATTTCCGACCAGCTTGCTTCACTAACCACTTCCGTCAATCAATTGACTTATGAACTCCATGGATATTTTGATCATGTTCATTATCCATATGCTGGTCTTGTCACTTATGAAACAGTGCCGGACAACGTGGAAGACGAAGATGATGATGAATAAAATTTCTTACTTTGTATAATTTCGTTTATTTTCTGCCCATTTTTTTTTCTTGTTGTACTTCTTGATCTTTTCTAATGACATGTTTCTTCTTGCACTTTTTGTTAATGTCAAAAGGGGGAAGAAAACGGGCTATGCACACTATAATATATTTGCATAAATTAAGAGGGAATCACAAATTGAGGGGGAATACTTGTCTTGAACTGTTATTAATATGCATATCCCGATATAGGTTTGCCATTATCAAAAAGGGGGAAATTGTTGAAACACGTTCTCAAACTAAACGTGTGTTGATCTATGTAGGTTTTGATAAATGACAAACCAACGAGGATTGAACGATAACAGTCAAGTACAAGAGAAACAAGTACAAGACCAAGAATCACAACGAAGTTATTGTTGAGTTTATTATTGAGTCGTTTTATGTAGTAATCTTGATTCAACAACATATTCAAGTATTGTCTTCTCCCATAAAATCATTTTTCATCAAACCATGCATCTTTAAGTTAAAACAAATGAGTTGCATTTTAGCCAAAATGATTTTTTAAACATGTCTTTTGAATCTGGACTACAACAATCGATTGTCTAAGACCAACAATCGATTGTGTTAAAGACCGCCAAAACTGGAACTTTCAAATTCAGTAGCACAATCGATTATATACATTCTCACAATCGATTTTACTAAAGCAGTATGATTTGAAGTTTTTCAAAATGGCAAACAATCGATTATCTGATTTAAACAATCGATTATATTAAGACATAATAGATTATATGCTTTAAACAATCGATTTTATTAAGACAGTGTTTAAATGAATTTTTCGAATCAGTTATACAATCGATTGTCTGCTTGGTACAATCGATTGTAGTGAGACAGTGCTTAAATGAATTTTTCAAAGAAGCAACACAATCGATTGTCCTTGTCAAACAATCGATTGTACTGAGGCAGTGTGTTACTGAAATTTTCCACAAAACAAAACAATCTATTGTCCCTATCCAACAATTGATTATATTCAAACCGTTGTCAGATATATTTTCAAACTCTGAGGCACAATCGATTGTACTCTTTTCACAATCGATTGCTGAATTACAAAATCCTAAACTGATTTTTTACAATCAATTTCTCCTTTAAATCAGGGATCTTTTTGTTTAAAATTGATCACACAATCTTTTATATACAAACCATTGTCAGAAATATTTTGAAACTTTGAACCACAATCGATTGTACTTCTTTGACAATCGATTGTTGAATTACAGAATCCTAAACTGATTTCTTAAAATTTTCTACTTAAAATCACGGATCTGTCTTTTGAAAATTGGTCACACAATCGATTATAGACTTGACAATCGATTGTCTGAGCACAAAATCAGGGATTTTGTTTGACAATTAGGCAATGGTTTGATACACTTTGAGTCCTATAAATACCCCTCTAAAACACTCTTTTCTGTACAACAACAGAGCATATTTCTTAGAAAGTTTACATACTATTATTGCAATCATTCAATCTTATATTCATTATTTTTGAGAGCCAATCTTTGATTAAGTTGTTGTGTTCTTGAGCTGATAATTTTGTACTCATATCCACTCTTTGAGAGAGCTATTGTATAAGTGAGTTTTGAGTGTTCATTCACTTGAAGGGAATTCTATAATCCCTTGTTGTAAGAAGGAATATTTTTCCTTCGTGTGAAGTCTTGGGTGAGGTATCCTCGAGCAAGGTTGTTTGAGACTTGTGTGATTCAAGTTCTCAAGTTGTAACGGTTTGTTAGGCACCCGTAAAGCTTAACAGTGAAGTCTTGAAGTGCGGTATCTTCGAGCAACGTTTGTCGAGGCTTGTGTGATTCAAGCTCTCAGGTTGTAACAGTTTGTTGAGCACCCGTAAGCTTAACAAAGTTAGTAGAAATCTCGAGAGAGTCTCTCTGGGACTGGACTAACCACAGGTTGTGGCGAACCAGTATACATCGGTGTGTTCTTTCCTTACTTATTTATTTTCCACACTTATTTCAGTCCTGCAGTTTTAATTCCGCAACTTGATTTTATTTCTGCATAAATTTTATAAACGCTATTCACCCCCCCCCTAGCGTTAAGCACTTGTTCTAACACGAGCAGCGTGAAATACAATGTTAATTGGAGAATGGAAGGGTATAGCTATTAGAGCCAACAAATGAAATATCTTTTTGGAGCGGGGGCATAGTCGAGCTGGAAAAGAAGTTTTTGAGGAGGGTCGAAGATTGTCGAGTTGCAAAAGAAGATGAAGACAGACGTCTCCAGAGCATACTTGCTGCTAGGATTGCATGAGCTAGGAGAGCGGTACGAAGGAGATAACATTGTCGAATTTGGGGAAGGTCCTTCTGGAACCAAATAGATAGGATTTTCTTTTCCATTGAAAATGTAATAAGGCATATGTCGATTATTCACATTTTATTTCACGTTATTCAGTATCTTTTAAGGATTCATATTATTTTCTTATCAATTATATGAGGCAATCAGAATTCTAAGTTCGACAAATTTTACTTGTCCCTAGGCCTACCTCGGGCACAACAAGGTCCCCCAAGATTAGGACACATTTTATATTACCTGCACTACGTGTTTAAATATTGCAACTTCTTTTCTTATGATCCTTACTGACTTGCTACCTTTTTGTATTTCTTTTTTTGCTTATTCCCTTCCCAAAATGTTAGTTCGAGAACTTTGGCATCATCATCGTATTCCAAAAGATCCAAGGGCCCTCACTTACTCCTCCTTGTTGTCCTTTCAGAAGTAGGAACAAATGAAACATGGAAGATTTAAGCAACATCAGAAAGGAAAAGTCAGTCGAATAGGTAGACGTACTCAGGATGTTAAGGTTTCCAAAAGGAATGCCTCTTAGCTAGAACAAAAGTTACTAAAGTTCCACGAAGGGCTTAACCAGGTGTGGAATTTGGCGAATATGTCATTTTCCCTTGCTGCTTTAAAAGTCACTTGGAACCTTACTCCTTCACAAAATGTCCCAAACCATCTCACTCCTCATCACCAATGCAATACTTGCCAGACTCGCAACAACACTCCATTTCTCATCACCCAACCATTGAATCCAAAAAATGACCAATTCCACAACAACACCCCTATTTATGTTGAAATCGTACATGTCTCGAGCATAGCTGAATTTGATGACAAAGACTCTATTATAAGGAATATGGCTGAAGAACTTTAGAAGCTGACAACAAGGATCCAGGGTGTTAAAGGCAAAAAAGGAATTGAGGTTTTCAACTACAAGGATTTATTCATACAACCCGATGTGGAACTACCCGAGGGGTACAAACCTCTAAAGTTAGATATGTTTGATAGTACAGGAGATCTTAGGGTTCACCTAATAGCATACTGCGACAAGCTGGTCGAAGTAGGAAAAAATGAAAAGATTCGTATGAAGCTGTTTATGAGAAGTCTAAAAGGGGATGCTCTATCTCGGTACATTAGCCAAGACCCGAAGAAGTGGTCATATTTGGCGAGCATTGCTTCCTATTTCATGGACAGATTCAGATTCAACACAGAAACTGCGTTAGATATGTTCTACATTTAGAACTTAAAGATGAAACCACGGAGACAGTATGCAATTCGGTGGATTCCATGCTGAAGCTCCACAAGACTATGAAAGATTGATGTTGATTAAAGGCTAGAAATTTTCTGACATCATCAAACTAGGGTAAAGGATCGAATATGGTATAAAAAACTGTATGGTCATTAACTGTGAAGTTTTGCAAGCCACCAACAAAGCTTTGGATTCCGGTGGTACATCCAAAAAGAGGGACATAGGTTCCATAATGGTTCCAAAGAAAACTAAGTCACCATTCAATTACCAAGCCTACCACATACCTCCACTCACATACCAACCCACTCTAAATTACAAAGCACCTTTACCTTCTTACCAAGCCTCACCTTCCACTTACCAATCACCTCCACCACCCTCATATCAACCCACTTCACCTAAATACTTCAAACTCGCACACGTCTACCAAGCTTACAACACTCAACCGTTCCACTACCAAGCACCTCCCCCTTGCCAAAATTTCCCAAGATCCCGACAAAACTTCTACTACAGGCCTCCCAAACAATATATTGCCATTGCCGAACCAATCGAACAGCTATATGAAAAGCTCAATGCTGCTAGTTATGTCACTCTTATCCCTGACATAAACCCCCAAATCCCCTCTCAGTAGGAAAACCCAAATAAAACTTGTGCATACCATTCCGGCATGAAAGGACGTACCCTTGACGAATGTCGCTCCCTGAAGGACAAGATCCGGGCTTTCATAGACAACAATATAATCGTGGTAAAAGAGCCTTCATCGAATGTAAGGTGAATACCCTCTACCATACCACAAAGGTGGAAGTATACATATGATTGAGACAGAGGATTATTAGGACCCCGAGGGATCAATCGGGTTGATAACAGAAGGACACAGTCCAAAGTAGCCAACAGTCACTCTCAGCCCGATAGAAGTCCAAATTCAGCCTTCTGAAGAAGCTCAGGTAAACATGTCCATACCACTTGAGTTTGAAATACCAGCATCTGCAAAGATACCAACGATCGAGGTCGAGTTTTGATCCCCAAAGGCACACGAGGCCTTTTATGTTGCTGCATTATCTTCCAAAACAAAGTTGTCTATTCTAGTGGCAATGACAACCATAAAACTATTCCACTTAAAATCTATACCATGGGACTACACAGCCGAGGCAAGAAGGAAGGGAAAAGCCATGTTCGATGAAACGGTTGTAACACTGAGTATGACAAAAACCAGCACGACATACTCTAGAACACTTGGTTGAGTCAAGTAAGCAGGCCTCTGGTCGACATGACATCATTGAAACTGGACCCAATGATCTTTGGAGAATGATACAAGCGAAGGAGTACTCGATCATTGACCAACTGAGGAAAAAAACAACATAGATCTCTATCTTGGCTTTGCTACAAAGTTCTCATGCGCACAAGAACGCATTGTTAAAGGTGCTGAGTGAGGCATATGTGCCCAGCAATATCACTGGAGGAGAAATAGTGAACATGGTGGGTCAAGTATTGGAAAGTCACAAAATCACCTTTCACGAGGATGAGAAACCACCGGAAGGACTAAGCCATAATAATGAATTCTACATAACTGTGAAGTGCAAAGATGTTTTAATCACCTGGATCCCAGTCGATGGAGGGTCTAGTCTGACAATTTTTCATCTAGTAACACTAGAAACATTGGGAAAAGGGTAGCATGAATTCAAGGATAGGTACATCAACGTTAAGGCTTTTTTTTTGACGGATCCCAAATGTCCACTATAGGGGAAATCATCATACGTTTTAAAATGGGGCCCACTTGGTTTGATGTTGATATTAGAGTAATAAATGTGCCGACATCTTTCAATCTACTGTTGGGACGATCATGGATAGTTTCCATTGAGGCTGTGGCATCAACACTACATCAGGCAGTGAAATTCGAGTGGAATCACCAGGAGGTGATTATCCATGGTGACGGTAGCAACCCCATATATAGCCGCAAGATAATCCCAACAATCAGAGGACGAAGGAAAATAGGTGGAGAAACCTACCATCACATCATAGACAAGGATAAATTGTGGGATAAAAAAATCAAAAGCATACTGAACTGGTGCGGGAATGAACCTGTAAAAGGACTTGGCAAGCATCTCCAAGGAATATTCATGCCTATCAAAGTAAAGAAACATGGTACCACCTTTGGCTTGGGGTATGAGTATACTTGGGAAGAATTCACGGACGGGTCGCCACCCTGGCGCGGCCCTTACTATCTATTAGAGCAGCCAATACCCCATTTGGAGCAGACTTTCAAACTAGCCGATTTGATCTATGGGGCAGAAGAAGAGGGAGCACTAGCAGCAATCAAGAATTTCTTTTTTTTTTTGAAGAAAACATGGACTGTTGCGTTATCTTTGAAAAGGAAGGGGAGGAAGGCCCTTCCATATGAGCCGTGAGCTGAGGAGAACACCTTAACAATTGGTCCATCAGAACTACCAGAGCTCAGCATGCCTCGGGGTACCAAGGCCAGACAAAGCACCACACACTATTTTGTTTCACTAGTTTATTTCCCTTTCACATTTTGTTTTCTTCTTTTTTTGTAATAAGGCTCCAATATTCAAAACGTTCATGGAATTTATTAAAGAATTTCATTTTCTTATAAGTCTTACACTTATTATTTTCATTAATTTAATCCAACAACATTACCATTACTTTACTTGATGAACCAATGACTCTGACATGCAACGAACAATGCAACAAATGGACATAGATTCACAGAAAGATGATACACTAGAAGAGATTGTTGAGGAACTTGAGAATTTCGAGAATAGTCCTAAGACTAACCTGGACGAGACTGAGATTGTCAACCTAGGAGATGCAGAAAACATTAAAGAAACACGAATCATTATCCATTTGTCACCGTCAGAACAGAAAGAATATACAGAGTTCCTCAGAGAGTATGAAGATATATTCTCCTGGTCATGCGACAACATGACGCATCTGAGCACATCCATTGTGGCTCATAAATTATCGAATGGTCCGGCTTGTCCTCTAGTGAAGCAGAAGCTCGGAAAATTCAAGCCAGGTGTGAGTTGAAAAATCAAGGAAGAAGTCACGAAGCATGTCAAAGCTAAAGTTCTCAGGGTGGTAGAGTATCTGATGTGGTTGGCCAATATTGTGCAGTACCAAAAAAGGACGGGAAAGTTAGAGTTTTTGTTTACTACGGAACCTCAACCGGGCAAGTCGAAATGACAAACTCCCCCTGCCAAACATACACATCTTAATTGATAACTACGGCAAACACGAGCTGTAGTCGTTCATTGATTGTTTCATTGCATACCATATGATATGGATGCTACGAAAATGACCTTCATTACACCATGGGGATGTACTACTACAAGATGATGCCATTTGGGATAAATAATGCTGGGACCACCTCCATAAGGGCCATGACTACAATCTCCCATGACATAATACACAAGGAGATTCAAGTGTATGTAGACGGCGTCATCATTAAGTCCAAAAAAGTCGCAGATCACATGGACAATTTAAGGAAATTCTTCAATAGACTGAGAAGATACAACCTGAAGTTGAATCCCGAAAAATGTGCATTCGGGGTTCCAACAGGGAGATTGCTTGTGTTCATAGTGAGTAACCGTGGGATAAAATTGGATCTATCAAAGGTTAAAGCTATTCAGCAATTTCCAGCGCCCAAGAACAAGAAAGAAGTAATGAGTTTCATTGGAAGACTTAACTACATTAGCTGGTTCATAGCACAATCTACTATCCTCTGTGAGCCAATCTTTAAGATGTTGAAGAAGGAAACTCCTACCAAATGGATAGATGACTGCCAAAGGACCTTCGACAGAATCAAAGAGTACTTGCCAACACCCCCGATTTCGGTTCTGCCCGAGCCAGGTAGACCCCTACTATGCTAACTTGCAGTGCTAGATGGCACATTTGGTTGTGTTGTGGGGTAGCATGATGAAACAGGGTGAAACGTGCAGGCCATCTATTATCTCAGCAAGAAGTTCACCCCGTACAAGGCTTAGCGTTCCCTATTGGAACGCACCTGATGTTCTTTGACTTGGGTAGCTTAGAAGCTGAGGCACTATTTCTGTGCTTACACCACGTATCTCATATCAACTATGGACCAGTTAAAGTACATCTTTCAAAAGCCCATGCCTATCAGAAAGCTAGCCAAATGGCAGATCTTGCTGAGTGAATTCGACATTATCTACATGACTTAGAAAGCAATCAAAGGACATGCGTTAACATATCATATTGCAGAAAACCAGGTAGATAGACAATATGAACCCTTAAAGTCGTATTTTCTTGATGATGAGGTATCCTTCATAGTAGAATACATTGCAGAATCCTATGATGGTCGGAGGATGTTTTTCAACGGAGTAGAAGAATTCAAAGGAGTTGGCATAGGAGCAGTCCTAATACCAAAAACTGGCCAGCACTATCCGGTATCTACCAAGTTTAGGTTCCCATGCACCAACAACATGGCTGAGTATGAAGCCTATATTCAAGGGCTCAAAATGGCCATTGACATGAATATCTAAGAGTTACTAGTGATTAGAGATTCGAATTTTCTTATTGATTAGGTCTGAGAAGAATGGGCAACTAAGAACTCCAAGATACTCCCATATTTGCGTCATGTACAAGAGTTGAGGAAGATATTCACATAGATAGAGTTCTAACATGTTCCCAGGGTCCAGAATGAGTTTGTTGATGCATTTGCAACTCCATCATCTATGATTCATCATCCAGATAAGAACTTTATAGGCCCTATTACTGTAAAGATTCACGATTAGCCAACTTATTGTGCTTATGTCGAGGAAGAAGGGGATAGAAAACTCTAGTTTCATGATATCAAGGAATGTTTGACGAAGAGAGAATACCCGAGACTTGTATATCCTATTCAGAAGCGCACACTCCAGAGATTATCTAACAATTTCTTTTACAGCGAAGGAATCATGTATAGGAGGACTCTTGACTTGGGATTGCTAAAGTATGTGAACGCAAAAAGAAGCATCTAAATTGTTAGAAGAAATCCATGATAGGACCTGCGGTCCACATTTGAACAATTTTGTCTTAGCCTTAAGGATACTCCAGGTAGATTATTTTTGGATACTATTGAAATGGACTGTATCCAGTATGTCCGAAAATTCCATCGGTGTCAGATACATGTATACATGATTAAGGTGCCTCCAAACGCGTTTACTGCAACAAGATCGCCATGGACGTTTGCCGCCTGTGGGATAGATAAGATCGAACCGATCGAGCCTGCCGTATCAAGCTGGGACAGGTTCATTCTAGTGGCAATTTGTTTTTTGAACAAATAGGTTGAAGCAGCATCATACAAAGTAGTGACTAAGAAAGTTGTCGCAGGATTTGTGCGCATTCGCATTG
Source organism: Nicotiana benthamiana (assembly GCA_034376525.1). Classification (NCBI taxonomy): domain Eukaryota; kingdom Viridiplantae; phylum Streptophyta; class Magnoliopsida; order Solanales; family Solanaceae; genus Nicotiana; species Nicotiana benthamiana. Next base: position 92,298,541 of record CM067329.1, on the reverse strand, counting down.
TTTGTCGGGTTCAGAATTTCATTGTCAATCACCACTGATAATGGTTCTAATCTCAGCATTGAGTTGACGAAAGCCATGTGTGAAACCTTCAGGATCAAATAGACGAATTCTATAGCCTACAGACCTTAGAAGTCGTAGAAGCATCCAATAAAAATATAAAGAAGATACTGAGGAAAATGATAGAAAAGCACAAACAACGGCATGAGAAGCTATTATTTCCTTTATTGGTGTACTTCACCACAATCCACACATCAACCGAGGAAACTCTCTACATTGTTGTCTATGGTACAGATGCAGTCATTCCCACCAAGGTAGAAATTCCCTCGTTGAGAATGATCAAGAAAGTAGAACTAGATGATGTAGAATGGGTAAAGAGTCGCTACGAGTAGTATCCCTTATAAATGGGAAAAGAGTTAACACAAGCTTTCATGGTAACCTTTTGAATAACAGAATGTCCAAAAAGCCTTTAACAAAAGAGTCAAGCAAAGAAAATTCCTACCAGGACAGCTAGCATAGAAGAAAATCTTTCCACATCAAGATGAAGCCAAAGGTAAATTCTCTCCCAATTGGCAGGGTCCATACATAGTTCATCGGGTTCTAACATGAGGAACCCTCATACTTGCAGAAATGGACAGAGAAGTGTGGCAAAAATAATTCAATTCAGATGCAGTAAAGCGATACTATGTAAAACCATTTATGATTTCCTATATGATGTAATTTAAACTACGTTTGACCTAATTCTCGTATAAGAGGGGATACGTAGAAAGCCTTATGGATTCGATTACAGTTCCATAAAATTTCAATTTCCCCCGCAACTGATAACTTGGACAGAAATTTGAGAGGGACACTCAAAATTCTGAAGAAACATTAGCTGATAATCGCAAGCAGACGGCAGAAGCAGCAACTCGGTAAACTAGGCATAATTTTGAGGAAAACCCTCAAAATTCAAGAACATGAGAGGTTGTGATGTCTGGAACCGCGTCACGATCATTGGTTCATCTAAATAGAACTATCATTTATGTATTTATGTTACTTTTTACTAAATCACGCATGTCTATTATAAACTTCTTTGTTTAGCGACGCTACCCCGATGGTACACAACATCCATGGAAATAGACCAAGAAAGATAGGAAAGTTCACGAGCATACGAATTAACCTTTACCCTTAGAAAACGTACGATGTTCTTGAGATGCAGGCACCCGAGTTGCAAAACACCAAATATCATTATACACTCACACTTCTTTTGTATACGAAACTTGGAACGATCCCCTATGCATATTTACTATCCGCATGCAATATACCCTGCAGCCACAATATTGCAACAAGCTATTAGCTATGAGTTAAGGAAATTTTATTACTATTCACCTATTATTTCTTTGATAAGGCTACCATTCTTCCTTCCCAGACTAAGCAGTGTCTCAATCTGCATTTTCTGCATTGAATAAGGCTGCAATTCTACCTTCCGAGACTAAACACTATCTCCATCTGCATTTCCTGTATTGCATAAGGCTACCATTCTGCCTTCCGAGTCTAAACACTGTCTCCGTTGTTAGAATATACGCTTAACGCTAGAGGGGGGGGGGGGTGAATAGCGTTATAATAAAAAACAATATAAACTTGCGAAATTTAAAATTGCATGATTGAAATAAGTGCGGTAAGTAAATAATAAGGAACGAACGCACCGAAATTATCCTGGTTCACCACAATCTTTGGCTAGTCCAGTACCCGAGAGAATCTCTCGAGATTCCACTAACTTCGTTAAGCTTACGGATGCTTAACAAACCGTTACAAACTGAGAACTTGAGTCACACAAGCCTCAACAACCTTTGCTCGAAGATACCACACTTCAAGACTTCAACCGAAGGAATGAAAACGTTCCTTCTTACAACCACAAGGGATTAACACTTCCCTTCAAGTGTATACAAACACTTAGCACTCAAGACAAGACTCTCATTAAGAGTAGATATGAGTAAAATAGATACGCTCAAGAACACAACAACTTTAGTCAAGAGTTTGGCTCTCCAAAACTTATGAAATGAATAGAATATGATTAATATGAGAGTATGCAAGCTTTAGCACGAATATGATCAGTTGTTGTACTTAGAAGACTGATTTTGAGTTGTATTTATAGTGTTCAAAACCCCCACAACCATTGCCTAATTGCCAATCAAGAATTGCTGATTTTGTGCTAAGATAATAGATTATCTGATTTGCATAATCGATTATTTTTCAATCGTTCAAAAATCATTCCCAGATTTTAAGCAGAATAATCGATTATCCAAATCGTATAATCGATTACCTGACAACGTTCAAACAATCATATTCAGATTTTACATAGCATAATCGATTATCAGATTGTGTATAATCGATTACCTGGAAACGTTCAAAAAATCATATGCAGATTTTACTTAGCATAATCGATTATCAGATTGTGTATAATCGATTATCTTTCAGAGTTTCAATATACTTTGGCAACGGTCATTTGCATAATCGATTATGCTATAAGGATAATCGATTATCTTTTATATTTTGAAAACTTCGGACTACACTGTCTTAACATAATCGATTACCATAAAGTGCACAATCGATTATTTTACAGTCTTGTAAAATTTGATAGACACTTCCTCAACATAATCGATTATCATAATGTGCATAATCGATTATTTTATAGCTTTGAAAAATCTGATGGACACTGCCTCAACATAATCGATTATTTTATTGCTTTGAAAAATCTGATGGACAATGCCTCAACATAATCGATTATCAAAAGGTACATAATCGATTATCTTATAGCTTTGAAAAATCTACTGTACACTGCCTTAACATAATCGATTATCATAAGGTACATAATCGATTATTGTTCAGCTTTGTAAATCTGGTGTACATTGTCTTAACATAATCGATTATCATAAAGTACATAATCGATTATCTTTTTCCAGATTTGAGAGGCATGATTAAAAATCATGTTTGCTAAAATAAAATGTTTGAAAATCATTTTGCTTTAAATTAAATATGCATGATTTGATAAAAATGATTTTACGAGAGAAGCCAAGTCTTGAGTCAATTGTCGGATCAAGATCACAATTAAAGAACGACTCATGTATAACTTTATTTCTTTGCTTGATCATGATCTTTGTTCGTCTTGTGCTTGAACCTCGTTATGTGTCAATTGCGCGCTTGTGCTTGGACCTCGTCATATGTCAATTGCGCGTTGTTTGTCATTTATCAAAACCTACAAATATGAACACACGTTTAGTATGTATTGAGAACGTGTTTCAACAATTTCCCCCTTTTTGATAATGGCAAACCAATATAGGGATATGCATATTAGATAATTCGTAATGACGATCCAAGAAAAGTATATAGATATGCAATTAGTTCCCCCTCAACATATGAATTCCCCCTCAATATATGCCAATAAGTATTAAGTGCATAGACCTTATTCTTCCCCCTTTTGACATTAGCAAAAAATAAGTAAATAACTAGTTAAATGATTAACCAATATTGCAATTATGAAAGGGACAATATAATGTCAACATAATCGATTATTGATACTTGATAATCGATTATGTACTTAAGAGAAATCAATTATTCTTAAAAGAGATCGATTATTCTGCACCAGTGCTTTATAATTCCCTCTGTCTTTGGGGCGATACCTGCAAAACAGAATTAGGCGCCTCCGACGCTCAAGTTAGTAATGAAAAAAAATGCAATGCATGACTTAGATCAATGTGGAGTCAAGAATCCCGAGTTCACTACGAATTCGGAAAAAGGACTCTTTCTCTATTGGCTTTGTGAAAATGTCGGCCAATTGAGATTTGGTTTCAACAAACTCAATTTTGACATCACCTTTGAGAACGTGATCTCTTATAAAGTGGTGCCTAATTTCAATGTGTTTTGTTCTTGAATGAAGAACGGTGTTCTTCGTCAAGCTTATGGCGCTAGTATTATCACATCTAAGAGGGATATGATCGATACTTAGTCCATAGTCCGAGAGTTGTTGTTTCATCCAAAGGATTTGAGCACAACAACTCCCCGCGGCTACATATTCAGCCTCGGTTGTGGACAACGCAACACTTACCTGTTTCTTACTAAACCAAGAGACAAGAGAGCTACCGAGCAAATGGCAAGTGCCACTAGTGCTCTTGCTGTCCAATTTGCAACCTGCAAAATCGGAGTCGGAATAGCCAACAAGTTGGCATGAAGAACCTTTGGGATACCATAGTCCCACATTTATAGTACCAACAAGATACTTCATTATCCGCTTAACCGCAGTTAGGTGCGACTCCTTCGGACATGATTGATATCGAGCACATACACATACACTAAACATTATGTCCGGTCTACTAGTAGTAAGATAAAGAAGGGATCTGATCATACCTCGATACTTCGTGGTGTCGACTTCCTTACCTTTCTCATCTTTGTCAAGATGATAGGATGTGCTCATTGGAGTGGCCATTGCTTTGGCGTTGCTCATTTCAAATCGTTTTAGCAACTCTTTGCAATATTTAGATTGACAAATGAAAGTTCCTTCTTTCATTTGTTTCACTTGCAACCGCAAGAAGAAGGTTAGCTCACCCATCATAGACATCTCAAATTCGCTTGTCATTAAATAAGAAAATTCCTTGCACAAAGCATTGTTAGTAGCACCAAAAATAATATCATCCACATAGATTTGAACTAATAAAATATTATTGTTTTTATGCTTAATAAATAGTGTAGTGTCAACTTTCCCCCTAATGAACTCATTGTCCAAAAGAAATTTGCTCAATCGTTCATACCAAGCTCGGGGAGCTTGTTTAAGACCATAAAGGGCTTTCTTAAGTTTGAAAACATGATTGGGAGATTTAAAATCTTCAAAGCCCGGGGGTTGTTCAACATAAACTTCTTCTTGAATAAAACCATTTAGAAAAGCACTCTTTACATCCATTTGATATAAATTGAAATTCATAGAAGAGGCAAAAGCAAGTAATAAACGAATAGCTTCTAACCTTGCTACGGGTGCATACGTTTCTTCATAGTCAATTCCTTCTTCTTGATTGTAACCTTTTGCTACAAGCCAAGCTTTGTTTCTAGTGATTACACCATTTTCATCTAATTTATTTCGAAAAACCCATTTCGTGCCAATTATGGTATGATTGTCGGGTCTTGGCACCAATTCCCAAATGTCATTTCGTTTGAATTGGTTAAGCTCCTCTTGCATTGCCAAGGTCCAATGCTCATCCCCAATCGCTTCGGAAATGGTTGAGGGTTCAATTTGAGAAACGAAAGTAGTATGTCCTAAGGTGTTCTTAAGATTGTTTCGAGTACTTACCTTTTGTTCAATGTCGCCAATTACCTTGTCGAGAGGATGGTCTTTGATTGTCCTCCACGCGTTGGGCAGTTTCGTTTCTTTCTCCAGTAGTGGCGCTTCCTCCGATGATTGTTCCAAGATTTCATCTTGAACTTCCTTTGGATTTTCCTCTTGTGCTTTGTCTTGAGGACTTATTGTGTTTAAAATACCTGCAAGATCAAAACCAGAATCCTTTCTCGCCAAGCAAGCATTATTTTCGGATCAAACAAAACAAGATTTCCCTTGTCACATAATTGACTTATGCTCAAGAGATTATGTTTTAGACCTTTAACTAGCAATATATGCTTAATGGAAGAAGATTCATTCTTACTGACCGAGCCAATGCCGATAATTTTTCCCTTGTTGTTATCTCCAAAAATAATGTTTCCTCCTTCCTTGTGTTCTAGTTGAAGGAACTTGGATGCGTCTCCGGTCATGTGTTTGGAGCGTCCACTATCAAGGTACCAAAGTACACTTGATCCCTTCAAACATACCTACAAGACAAATTAATGAGTTTTTGGTACCCAAGCTGTTTTGGGTCCTTGAGTGTTAGGTGTAAAATGCTGTTGTGCTTGACATGCAGTTAAGTGTCTGTGTCTAGTAGAACAAGCAGGAGCAATATGTCCTATTCGACTACAATAATGACAAATGACATTAGGATTATGCATTCTTCTAGGTTGGTAGTAGTTGGAGGTACGAAAATCGTTTGCTCTATTTTTGACAATATGGCTATTGCGCAATCCTTGAAAATCATTTCTCCTACTGTTTGTTCTAGGATATGCAGTGTTTCTAGAATAATTGTTTCTAGGTTGAGTATGTCTAGGTTGCGATTGTTGAAGGCCATTTCTAGGCGTTCTAAAATGTTCAAAGTTTCTTCTAGTGTTTGGTCTAGGATGCATATTGATTCTAGGATGGTTATTTCTAGGATGAATGTTTATTTTATTTATCCTAGGTTGAGCCTTGGGTTGTTGGGAGATGGCTTCAACTTTTTCTTTAGGCTCGTTTTTGAAACCTATGCCATGCTTGGTCGATTTCAAATTGACAAGAACATCATTCAAATTTTTATGAGAAGAATTGAACTTATCTAGGGTGCCCTTAAGTCTTTCTACTTCATCTGTTAGATGCATGCAAGAAATACAATTTTTACTAGAACTCTCGGGTTTGTCGGTGCTTCTCTTGCCGAAAAATTTGTTTTCTTCTTTCAACTTCTCATTTTCCAAAATCAGTTTTTCCAAATCATTTTCTTTCAAAGAGAGTTGTTTTTCAAAATCTTTTTCTTTCAAAGAGGAATTTTTCTTTACGTCTCTAACAGTTTTGGAAGCTTTAATGAATTCACTATACAGTTCATCAAAAACGTTTTGCATTTCCTCAAGAGAATAGAAATTTTTTGAAGAAATTTGACATACCTCTTCTTCGTTGTCTTCGTGTGCCATGAGACATAGATTTGCGGTTTCGTCTTCTTCATCGTCGCTTGATTCGTCTCCGGAGTCACCTCCCCAAGATATGTATGCTCGTTGTTTCTTGAAGGGTTTCTTCTCCTTTTTGACATTTGGGCAATTTGATTTAATGTGCCCGATTTCTCCGCATCCATAGCACTTTACTTGATCTCCTTGTTGTTTGCCTTTTCGTTCATACTCTTTTCGCATGAACTTTTGAAACCTCTTAATAACGAGTCCGAACTCGTTATCTTCGTTGTTTGAGTCCTCATCATTTTGAGGTTGAGCCGTGCTTGCCTTGAGGGCGATTCTTTGTTTCCTTTGTTCATTAAACGGAGGGTTAAGTATAGTAGATTCATAGGTTTTAAGATTACCTCTTAGTCCGTCGATGGTGACATTTGAAACGCCGATTGACTCTTGAATCGCGTCGGCCTTGGAGCGCCATTCCGGAGTGAGACATCGGAGATTTTTTCGGACTCCTTATCCATGAAGGTCTTCTTAAGAGCATGTAGGTCATTGACGATTTTTGAAAATCGTTCGAACATGTCATCGATCCTCTCGCTTTCCTTCACGTGAAACAGTTCATATACATGGGTTAGAAAATCAATTTTAGCTTCTCTTACCTGGTCCGTACCTTCGTACGTAATTTCCAGCTTATCCCACATTTTCTTAGCCGTTGTGCAACATGATATTTTTCTGTAATCATCAGCATTTACAGCACAATATAATAAGTTGATGGCTCTAGCGTTGTTCTGCACTTTTCGGATATCATCCGCATCGTATTCATCTTCGGATTTTGGAACCCATTCATTTTCAACCTTTTTGGTTGGAATTTGTTCTCCCTTCGTCATAACCTTCCACATATGAAACTTATTCGATTGGATGAATATTCTCATCCTCTCCTTCCAGTACGTATAGTTTGTGCCATCGAATAGTGTGGTCTGGTGGAGCATTGTCCATCACCTATTCCTGCATTAAAGTCACGAGTAGAAGCCATGGATTGTTTCTCCCAAACGGTTAAGTCTTTCAGACAGTTGGGCTCTGATACTAATTGTTAGAATATACGCTTAACGCTAGAGGGGGGGTGAATAGCGTTATAATAAAAAATAATATAAACTTGCGGAATTAAAAATTGCAGGATTGAAATAAGTGCGGTAAGTAAATAATAAGGAACGAACGCACCGAAATTATCCTAGTTCACCACAACCTGTGGCTAGTCCAGTCCCCGAGAGACTCTCTCGAGATTCCACTAACTTTGCTAAGCTTACGGGTGCTTAACAAACCGTTACAAACTGAGAACTTGAGTCACACAAGCCTCAACAACCTTTGCTCGAAGATACCACACTTCAAGACTACAACCGAAGGAATGAAAACGTTCCTTCTTACAACACAAGGGATTAACACTTCCCTTCAAGTGTATACAAACACTTAGCACTCAAGACAAGACTCTCTTTAAGAGTAGATATGAGTAAAATAGATACGCTCAAGAACACAACAACTTTAGTCAAGAGTTTGGCTCTCAAAAACTTATGAAATGAATAGAAAATGATGAATATGAGAGTATGCAAGCTTTAGCAAGAATATGATCAGTTGTTGTACTTAGAAGACTGATTTTGAGTTGTATTTATAGTGTTCAAAACCCCCACAACTGTTGCCTAATTGCCAATCAAGAATTGCTGATTTTGTGCTATGATAATCGATTATCTGATTTGCATAATCGATTATTTTTCAATCGTTCAAAAATCATTCCCAGATTTTAAGCAGAATAATCGATTATCCAAATCGTATAATCGATTACCTGACAACGTTCAAAAATCATATTCAGATTTTACTTAGCATAATCGATTATCAGATTGTGTATAATCGATTACCTGGCAACGTTCAAAAAATCATATGCAGATTTTACTAAGCATAATCGATTATCAGATTGTGTATAATCGATTATCTTTCAGAGTTTATAAATACTTTAGCAAAGGTCATTTGCATAATCGATTATGCTATAAGGATAATCGATTATCTTTTATATTTTGAAAACTTCGGACGACACTGTCTTAACATAATCGATTATCATAAAGTACATATTCGATTATTTTACAGTCTTGTAAAATTTGATAGACACTGCCTCAACATATTCGATTATCATAATGTGCATAATCGATTATTTTATAGCTTTGAAAAATTTGATGGACACTGCCTCAACATAATCGATTATCATAAGGTACATAATCGATTATCTTGTAGCTTTGAAAAATTTAATGTACACTGCCTTAACATAATCGATTATCATAAGGTATATAATCGATTATTGTTCAGCTTTGTAAATCTTGTGTACATTGTCTTAACATAATCGATTATCATAAAGTACATAATCGATTATCTTTGTCCAGATTTGAGAGGCATGTTTAAAAATCATTTTGGCTAAAATAAAATTTTTGAAAATCATTTTGCTTTAAATTAAATATGCATGATTTGATAAAAATGATATTACGAGAGAAGACAAGTATTTAGTCAATTGTCGGATCAAGATCACAATTAAAGAACGACTCATGTATAACTTTATTTCTTGCTTGATCATGACCTTTGTTCGTCTTGTGCTTGAACCTCGTTATGTGTCAATTACGCGTTTGTGCTTGGACCTCGTCATATGTCAATTGTGCGTTGTTTTTCATTTATCAAAACCCACAAATATGAACACACGCTTAGTATGTATTGAGAACGTGTTTCAACATCCATTTGCATTTCCTGCATTGCATAGCGCTACCATTCTGCATTCCAAGACTAAGCATCCACTCCATCTGCATTTTATGCATTCTGAGACTAAGTTTGCCTCAATTTTCCTGTCTAATATATTGCCACTTCATTTAAGATCTCGTATCGGCTAAAAGATTGCAATTTTTAGTTACACTTTGCATGGTTGAAATAGTGCCACATCAATTAAATCTTGCAATTTCTCAAAGATCGCCATTTTACTTACATGATGCAAAAATATAGCCATTTTACTTTTATTCCTTCCATGGCTGAATTATCACCACCATATTTGCATCGTGTATCAGCTGAAATATCACAACCTCATATATATCCCGCATCGGCTGAAAGATTTCAACATTTTGCATTTCATGGGCTGAAAGATCGCCACCTTTTTCATTTCATGTGCTGAAAGATTGCCAAATTGTCCGAAGGTATCATTGTTTGTAGGCACCATCTTCATAGCCTGAGAATCCCATGACATGGCCTGAGGGCCCTATTTTATCTTTTGCATATCATTATTCAAAGGTATTATAGTTCAGAGGAATCATTCGCATAGCTCGAGAACATAACTTCATGGCCTGCGAATCCTCTATAGCATGCTTCATGTCCCAGGACATCATTGTCCGAGGACATCATCCTAATTGTCCAACGACAACATTCATGGCCCAACGGAAACTTCCATCATGATTAAGTTAATGCACGATATATGTTTTTATTTCTGAATTGTAGGTACACCGGCTAGCAACGACATACTTAGTAGGAGCAATCCCACTCGATTCTCGCAGCCCTTTCACACCTCCTTTCTAAACGATTACCTCGAAGGATAAAACGTATAATGGAGTTTTTCAAATTAAAGATACATTATTCGAAATTGGATTATTTATTTATTTAGAGTCGCCACTTGGGTTAGGTTTGACTTTTGCTGTCCCAAGTCACCTGTTTATTTTGGATCCCAAATCGAGGAAATTCTTTTGCCGCCTATATGGAATCTACAAACCAGAAATTCTAAGTAAGAAATTCTATTGACCCAAGGGAAGGTGTTACTCCCCCTTGGATCCCGTGGTTCTAGCACGGTCGCTTGAACTGTTATAATTGGCTAAAATTTTTTATTTATGTACATGTTCATCATATGGTGAAATATTAAATTATTTTCACCGCTTTTAATATTTTGATAGAAAATTGCAATGTCGTTAAAACATGTCGCGAACCACCTCACATAAATGCACCCTTATTTTTTGAAATATTTCAACTCCATTGAGATTTGGATTTGGGTCACATAAATGCGCACCCATACTTAGGAAGATAAAATTATTAATGACGCACCAAAAAGCGACTAACGTGTTATTATCTTTGCGGGAAACCGTAAAGTTCGCTAAACGTCACGTCCCAAATTCAAAGTATTTTACATAAACATTTAAAGAGGGTCATGCAATATATAGGTTCCGTTTTGCGCGACGGACCACATTTTATTATTTTAAGAAGGAAAATCCTAGAGCCAAACTATTATTTTCTATAAGATGTGCCTCTAACTGATAATACATTACTTTAGAAGGTCAAAACCTACAATTCAATTGTTTTTACAAAAATATTCAAATCTTACTAAATCAGCTATGAAAAACTTCAGTTTGAATTACACATTAACGAGTGAGTTGCATGGCTCACAACAGACCAAATATTGAATAACCTTGGGCCTATTAACAAGTGTTCTATCAAATGTGTTATTTATTTGATCAATAATCACTTCTCAACCATTTAATCAGCCTAATTTACTTAAAATAACTAAAACACAGGATGCCTTGACACTTAAATAACCATTTAACAGTGACTTCAATATTAACGTGTAATGCAAGAAGAATCTGAAGCATCGAACAGTTTCGAAATGAAATGTACTACGTTTAATCCTACTTTTCACAAAGACACTGTGATTAAGTTCACATAACCTGCTATTAAATATTAACAAGAGGTACTAATTATCTATTGAATAGAAATGTTCATGCTAGTTTAAACAAAAATCTCATTTCAAATTCACTCTTCCAACTAAGCGTGGATGGAACACTTAAATAACCTATAGTACTAGCTAACATTACTATTGATTACTGCATAAACTTAAAGTATCAGTCCAAATGTACCATTATACAAAAACAACTATCTCAGTTACAATAAACTTAATTAAAAGAAAATTTGATGGATGAACAAGTAATGTGCATCTTCAAACTTGAGAATTCACTTAGTTTAAACTTCATACATCATTGGATATCAAACTTGTACTTGGAATTTGTGCAAAACAAAAGTTGAGGGTCAGCAAACTTAAACAGCAATAGGATCAATAGGAATCAAACAGCTATTGATTAGTCATAAATCCCGGAAAAGCATCAACAACCAAGGAGGATGTAATACCAAACAAAACTAAAACAAACCACTCAAATTGATTGATTAAACCCCACTCAGCTTAAAATCGAACCCATGACAAGTACTGAAAGCTTAAAACTTCAAACATGTATATATTAGGTGATTTTTTATCTTATATAACTAGAACTTCTACTGGCCATCTGTAAAAAGGGATTATTCTAAGGAAAAACACTTTAATGGAAAAGTTAAACCTATAGAGTTTTAGGAAATTCCAGGATTTTGTAAGCATGGAATTTCTAGGAGTTTTTCGGGAATTATTTTTATTTTTTAGGCTTCAAAATTTTATGGGAATTGTGGAGGTTTCAGATTGTGTAGAAAACTTGTGAATGAAGGCACTAGGGTGCCTTTTTATAGCCAAAGCTTTGGGAAACCCTTCTATTTTAGTTTTATCCATTACTCCCTTTCTTATTTGAAGATTTTACTGATTTAGTCCTTTATTTTCTGACTTGCTTGCCAAGTCTTAAGATTGAAGCCTTAGAATTATCACTTCAAATCCTATTCTAGAAGGGTCTAGGGTGTTCTTAATCACAAATTCTTTAAGTAAACACCCAAACTACCCTTAAAATGAATCCTGAATTACTGCCACAAACCCCAGCCCCATTTACCATAGTATAAACTAACCATTGTTGATTGATTATAAGCGTAGAAGCTTAATCAGCTATAACCAAGCAACAATCAAATCTAACTAATCAGAAATTCAACTGACAACAGCAAATTAATCAACCAATTTCAAACAGAAGGGATGAAATTTAAACAATCAAAAAGAAAATACAAAGCTACGGCTAAACATGCAATCCAATTATTGAACCAATCAAGACTGAAAACTAATTCTAGTTCATACTACTATCAAACTATCAATTAAACTAAATCGGCATTAAACTAAGCTAAACTAAACTAAAAATTGGATTACCTAAATAGAGAATTCCATAAGAACTAAAGCTATGCTAAAAATGAAACTAATGCAAAAGAATCATCAAGTAAAACATTACAATTGGAATCAGAAGTTGATTTTAATTAAGCTAACTATATAAAAAAAAATGGTCGAACACTTAAAATCATAGAACCATCAGAAAATAAAAATGCAATCGAAATAAAGGGTAACTGAAACAAAAATCAAATCAAAGTAAATCAACTAAAGAAAATGAAAACTCATATAGTTAAGAACTAATCATGATTAACATTTCCAATTAAAAACACAAAATCAGAAATATTGCAACACCAAATCGTTAACAAAAGAAGTAAAAACTAAAACAATTAATATAAAGTAGAAACTCACTGATTTGATCTTCAAAAACTTTGTTGGATCCGAATTGAATCCCCAAATAGAGTTACATGTTTGTTCTTGGTCAGAACAAACATGCAACTTCGTTTGGAAACGCAAATCGGGGTTTGACAGTCTATTGGTCGATTTTAGATCTTAAATTTGAGGGGTTTCAGGGCTTTTCGAAGAAATATAGTTAAGGATTGGGGATGAGGCAGGTTAGGGGAGTATAGGGTGTGTTTTTGGTGGCCATTAGAGCCAGTACTGCTGTGGGCGGCAGAGCAGCCACTTCTTTGGGTAAATATGCGGGGGGTTTTATTGGCTGGGGTTTGAGGGTTGATTTTTGGGGGGATGGAAACAGAAGTAGAAGGGGCACATATGGTTTTAGTTATGGTGGATTTGGAGCTACGCCACTGTCGGCGGCGATTTCTGGCCGGCGGCGGGCGGTGGAGGGGTGGAGGTTTGCGGTGGTGTTACACCGGATGTCAGTTTGTACGAGGAAGGGGAACTTTGTCTCTAGGGCTATGAGAGTTTTCGGACCATTTTTTATAAGTATGAGATCGAATCTAGGCAGTGGGATGAGGAGTGATGGACGACTGAGATCAAATCGACGCCAAACGGCGTCGTTTTGAGGTCTCTTCTGACGGGTCCTAGTATGGGATTGGGTTTGTGGTAATTTTTATGGGTTCATGGGTTTTGGGAAAACTTTTATTGCAAGAAATGGCCTAAATCATGGGTTTTTAATAAGAGACCCAAGTCATGTATATTTTCTCTTTTATATTTTTATATATTTAAAAAAATAATAAATAAACCAAAAAAGATTTAACTTCCACAAAAAAAGCTAATTAACCTCTAAAATAACCTAAATTCTAAGTATAAAAAGAAAATAAATGTAAGAATAACTATTTTTTGTTATTTTTTTCCTTATTTTCAATATTAATTAATTAATAAACTAAAAGTGTAAACATTAAGTCCTTAATGCAAACATGCTTTTTTTTGCTATGAATTATATTAATTAAAAATGCACAAAAATGCAAATAAACACAAAATTGCGTAATTAATTCATAAATATTCAAATAATAAAAGAAAAAACCTAATTTTAAGGATTCAATCGGAACATTTCAAGCGAGGCAAAATTCATGTGCTCACGGCTGCCCCTTTTTACTCGGAGACAGGAAGGGTTTCCAGGCAAAAATTAATGAGCAACTAAGAGATTTTTGCCTGCTTTGCATTCCATGAAAAGCATTATGAAAATTGTCTGACCGCACCCTACTTCAAAGGTTGCCTACATATCCTCGGCTATAAAGGAATCTGGTCAGTGTAGTTTTGGAGTGTTTTTGTAGCTGGGACTACCATGAGCTGTGATTTCACTGCTGATGCTGATACTACTGCTTGCTGATCTCCTTATTGCACCAAAGGGAAAATTGAAATCTAAGCTAGCTATGCCTAACAACTATGAGTTACAAGATTCCTATCTATCAATCTTTTGAAACATGATCTTGAGTCTTATCTGGATTCTCCATGGTCCCTAATATGAATCTTGATACTCATAAGTTTTAGGTTTCGGTTCTTTTTTAATCATTGAAACCAAACGGGACATGCATGACTTGTGATTCAGAATCAAAATTTTGCAATCTGCATCTTTCTTTTCAACCATTCTGTATTTGTTTCCTTTTTGTTCTTTTCTTCTTTTCCTTTATCCTGGATTGAGATTCGCTCTTCCGGTCATCTCAAATCCTGCGTCTTGAGATTCGCTCTTCCGGTAAATCCTGTTTCGACACAAAAAACAAACCTAATGAAATTTTCTGCCCTAATTTTCACTAGGAAAATTTCGTTTATTATTTGTAACACAAATCTAAGCTACTTCTAATGAAAACAATAACATTCAGGATTCTTTGTCATTTGGAAGGATTGCCAAGTTATGCTGGCAGATGCTCGGGGTATGCCGGGAAAGAAAACGGGTCCTTGTGGGGGATTAAAGGAGGATCCACCGGTTATGCCAGGATAGGAATAAAGAGTCCCTGCTGGGGATGAAGAAGAAAAATCAACAGGTTATGCTGGGATGGTGTGACAAAGATTCCTGGGTTATGCTAGGGAGATCTGCGGGCTATGCCATGATTGAAAGAAAAGACTCCTAGGTTATGTCAGGGGAATCCGCGGGTTATGCAGGGATTTGGAAGAAAGACTCCAAGGTTATGCTAGGGGGATCCGTAGGTTATGCCGGGATTGAAAGAAAAAGACTCTAGGGCTATGCCAGGGGAATCTGCGGGTTATGTTGGGATTGAAAGAAAAAGACTCCTAGGTTATGCTAGGGGGATCCGCGGGTTATGTCGGGATTGAACGAAAAAGACTCCTGGGTGATGCCAGGGGAATCTGTGGGTTATGTCGGGAATGAAAGAAAAGACTCCTAGGTTATGTTGAGGGATCCGCGGGTTATGCCGGGACTGAAATAAAAAGACATCTGGGTTATGCTATGGGGATCCACGGGTTATGCCGGGATGGGAAGAAAAGATTCCTGGGTTATGCCATGGGAATTCACGGGTTATGCCGGGATGGGGGAAGAATGAACTCATAGGTACACCAGGGTATCCTCGGGTAATGCCGGGATTGAAAGAGACTCCTGGGTTATGCCAAGGGAATCTACAGATTATGACGGGATTGAAAGCAGGAATTCCTGGGTTGTGCCAAGAGAATCCGTGGGTTATTTCGGGATTGAAAGAAGGAACTCCTGCTGGGGAAGAAAAGAGAAAGATCTTTACGTTATGATGGGGTAAAGCCGGGGAATGAAAGAAAGAAAAGTCCCTCAGTGTATGTTGGGGATAGAGAGAAAGGAACCATCGGGTTATGCCAAGGAATGAAGGAAAAGAATCCTCAGGTTATGCTGGGGAATGAAAGAAAGAAAAGACCCTCAGGTTATGCTGGAGATAGAAGGAAATTGGTCCTCACGTTATGCTGGGGAGATAGGAGAATGATCCTCGAGTTATGCTGGGAAATGAAGAAAAGGAATCCTCTTGTTATGCTGGGGAGAATGGAGCATGATCCTCGGGGTATGCTGGGGAGGTCCACAGGTTATGCTGGGGAGAGAGGAGCATGATCCTCGATTTGGGGGAATGGAGTCGAGGGTCAGCGATCCTATGCTACCATGGTTTGTGACTCTCCATTTCTATTGGCTTTTATGAAACTGTAGGAAGGGATGTAAAGAGAACTTCCCTTTTGGTTGATCATTTCTGCAACGCTATTCTCAGCTCCTATGCATTTCCTTTGGTTGCATCTACTATTTATCCCATTTCTTTGGATTACAATTGTTTCAAGTTTTCCAACAATGCACAATTGTTAGCTCGAAATAGTGTCAGTTTTGTGGCCTTGATTGCTTGATCCCAACCTCGCTTTTGTTGTGAAGACCGTCGGCTTTCAAGACTTTTCCTTGTTGGTTGGTCAAGAGATCTCATTTTTCAGATTTATTTCGCCTTCATAGGCCTTTTGGTTATGATTTCTTTTCGAAACCTTTGGGTGTCTTGCCATTTGAAACGTTGTGGAGTTAATTCGCCCACTCGGACTTGACCTTTCTAGTCTTCATTTTGCCTGCGCGGGCTTTTGACTTTAATTTTCCTCCTTTCCAACCCTTTCTGCTTCTAAAGCGTCAGCCATTATGGCCAATCGCGATCGTCTAGATGCGCCCGTTGAGGTTAGGTATTTTCTTTAGTTCTTGCCAAGCGAGCCCTGTGAAACCGCCCTTACCACCTTTTCTTGTAGAATAGTCATGAAATTAAAGTTAAGTCGAAGAGTATTCAAGGAAGTTGTATACAGAAGCAAACATATGGGTTAAAAAAGAAGCATCCTTTTCGGGGAGAAGAAAAGGACTTATCTGGGGGTGCATGCCGACCTCAAATGGACATGAAATGCTTCTTGGACTAGATGCATGCATTTCCATTCACTGCTGTTTTGGGATCGTCCCATTTGATGTTCCCCAGGTACAATGCTCTTTAGGGAAGTATCTTTCTGACAATGTATGGGACTTTCCAGTTCCGAGCAAACTTTCCTTAGCTTCCTGATAGTGAGGGAGAATACGACTCAATACAAGCTATCCGACTTCGAAATACCTGGGGAGCACTTTCTTTTTGTAAGCATGGGCCATTCTTTGATGGTACAAATGCCCGTGAAAAAATCGCGGCCATTCATTTTTTTGTATGTTCATGAAAACTGCTCCAACCGAGTCTTAACCACTCACTATCCTCAATTTCTGCTTCGACAATTATCCAGAGCGAAGGGATTTCTACTTCTTTGGGTATAAGAGCTTCAGTTCTATAAACCAACAAGAATTGAGTTTCCCCAAGTGATGTGCGCACCATGGTGCTATATCCAAGCAATGCAAAAAGCAGCTTTCATGCCATTGTATTGAGCTTTGCATCATTTTTCTCAAAATCTTCTTGATGTTCTTGTTAGCTGCCTCGTCGGCACCATTAGCTTTGTGCCGGTAAGGAGTGGAGTTTCTATCTGTTATCTTGAATTTTTCACATATTTCTCCCATGATACGACTATTCAGGTTAGCAGCATTGTATGTAATGATGGTTGCACGAACACCGAAGCGTCAAATGAGGTCGTAATGCACAAAATCTACCACAACGTTCTTAGTGACTGACATAAGTGTGATGGCTTCGACACACTTTGCAAAGTAGTCGATAGCAAGCAATATTAATCTATATCCATTTGAGGTTTTCGGTTCGGTCGGCCTAATGACGTCCATTCCCCAGGCACCGAATGGCCAAGGTACTGACATAAGATGCAATTTAGTTGGCAGTGCATGACTCAAATAACCATGCACCTGCCATTGATTACATTTACAAACGAAGCTGATGCAGTCTTTCTCCATGGTTATCCAGTAATATCCCGCCCGAAGTATTTTCTTTTCCAATACAAACCCGTTCATGTCAGGCACGCACATTCCCACGTGCACTTTGTTCCATAATCCTTCCGGCTTCCTCCGTATCAACACAACTTAGCAAGTTGAGATTCGGGGTCCTTTTATACAATATATCACCGCTCAAGAATAAACCACTCACGTGTCGTCAAAGGGTTCTCTTTTGATTCCCCGTGACCCACTCAGGATACTCTTGTGTTTTCAAAAACTTTTTTGTATTATAATACCATGGCTGAGTGATGGATTCTTCCTCGGTCATATCATAATACCTATGCCTTTCTTTTATTTGGATTACCAAGGGATCGATGTAGGAGTTTCCGGGGTAAGGCAACGTCGAGGACAAAGTAGCGAGTGCATCTGCTAATTCATTGTGACATCGAGGAATGTACCTAAACTGTACTGACATGAACCATTTGCTGAGGTCCTCCATATGATGTCAATAAGGTATTAGTTTGACATCTCTAATTTCCCACTCCCCTTAGGCTTGCCCAATAATCAAATCTGAATTCCCCATAATCAATAGTTCCTCAACGTCTTGGTCAATAGCCAAATTCATGCCAATGATGCAGGCCTCGCATTCAGCTGTGTTGTTGGTATAGAAAAACTGAAGCCGTGTTGTGGCTGGGTAATGTTGAGCGGTGGGTGAAATTAAGATTGCCCCAATTCCTACACCTTTTTCATTTACCGCTTAATCGAAGAACATTTTCCAAGCAGTGATGTCTTCAGATGTTACCTCCACCACATTCACTTCTTCATCTAGGAAATAGGTATTCAAGGGTTGATATTAATCATCAACTGGGTTCTCGGCTAGATGATCTGCTATTGCTTAGGCCTTCTTCACACTGCGAGTGACATAGACTACGTCAAACTCGGTGAGCAGGATTTGCCATTTCGCCAATCTCCCAGTGAGCATCGGTTTTGGAATATGTACTTGAATGTATCCAGCTTGGTTATGAGGTAGGTAGTGTTGGCTTGCAGGTAATGCCTCAGCTTCTGAGCCACCCAAGTTAAGGCACATTAGGTTCTTTCTAGTAAGGTGTATTTGTCCTCGTAACTGGTAAACTTCTTGCTCGGAAAATAGATGGCCTGCTCTTTCTTTCTGGTAACATCATGCTACCCGAGAATGCAACCAAAGAAGTTCTTCAAGACCGTCAAATATAGAAACAATGGCTATCCCGATTGCGGCGGGACCAAAACTGCTGGATTGGACAAGTAGTCTTTAATTTTGTCAAAAGCTCCATGACACTCATCCATCCATTTAATTGTAGTGTCCATTTTTAACAACCTGACTATGGACTCACACATAGATGTCAACTGGGAGATGAATCAGATAATGTAATTCAGTCTTCCCAACAGGCTCATTATGTCCTTCTTGGTTTTCGGAGGATGTAGCTCTCAAATAGATTTTATCTTTGTTGGATCCAGCTCAATACCTGTCCCTCTAACGATGAACCCAAGGAGCCTGCCCGACGGGAACCCGAATGCACACTTAGCTAGGTTTATCATCAAATCGTACTTGCGAAGCCTTTCAAAGAACTTTTTTAGGTCCCGTACATGATCACCTTGAGTATTGGACTTTATAATCATGTCATCCACATGCACTTCCTTCTTCTGATGCATTATGTCGTTAAAGATAGTTGTCACAACCCTCATATATGTTTCCCCAAAATATTTTAAACCATAAGGCATAATCATGTAGCAGTAAGTACCCCAAGGTTTGGTGAAGGCAGTTTTCTTATCATCTTCCTCATCCATCAACACCTGATGATATCCTGCGTAGCAGTCCACGAAAGACTGTATCTTGTGTTGGCCCAGTTGTCAATAAGGATGTGGAAATTGGGCATAGGAAAATTATCTTTGGGACTTACCTTATTCAGATCTTTGTAGTCCACGCACACTCGGATTACTCCCACTCAAAATTGCTTTATGATCTCCTCTTTGATCTTATTGATGACATCAAGCTTGAACTTTCTCTGCTTTTGTTGGACTAGAGAATATTCGGGGTATGTAGGTAATTTATGAACCACCAAATCGACACTCAACCACGGCATATCTTCGTATGACCAAGAAAACACGTCTTTGAATACAATAATAAGCTAGATCAGGGAATCTTGGATTTCCGCATTTAAATGGATGCTTATTTTGGTTTCCCTGGTTTCGCCGGGACCACGCAATTTAACTGGTTAGGTATCATTTAGATTTTGCTTAGGTTTATTTTCAAAATGTTCCAGTTCTTGATTGATTTCACTAAAAGCCTCTTCTTTGCCATACTTCAGTTCTTGTTTCATTATTTCACAATTACGCGGCATGTTTGGATCGGGGCATGAAGTCCGTGAGCATGTCATATTATCAAAGGTCAAATTATTGGAACTGAAAGAAACGAATAAAAAGAAAATAGCAAAATCAGAAAGAATAAAGAAATATAGACGATAAATTTTGATTTCATTTTTTTGAAATTGTAAGATAACAGGGTTTACGTTTGGAAATTAAAGGACAAAACACTAAAGGAAGACGCCACAGTTAGACCCTAAAATAACTTGTGATGCAAGAAAAGATGGCAAGACACAACTACCGGGCCTCCCGCCTGACTGGGGAATGGCGTAGCCTTTCAATTATGCAATTTGGCGTTAGGTCCCGTGTAGAGCTCCTCAGCGGTGCTCGAGCCTTCTCCAAGCTTGACCATGTTGGCTTCATATAATAGTTTTCTCATGGCCCCACATATGTATTCAATTTTTTCCGCTGTGAATGTCTTATCTTCTTACTCATCACTGTACTTTGGATTCACAAATGTTTCTTACAAATGAGGTAACGGTTGAGGTAAAGCCCATCCATTACGATTTCTGCGATTCACCCATGTTATATCCTCTGGTGTTGGGTGGAAGCCTAACCCGGAAAACCTCTCTGCAGTAGGCAAAGCAGTCGGCTCAACTATCCCTTGTAAAGAACTTCCGAGTCCATTCCCTGGTTTGAATCCTTGACGTATCATTTATCTAGCTACCATGGTTGAGGCGTTAAACAGGAAAGGTTGGAGACATGGTTTGCCTTCTTCGTGTTGATAATCTACCACACTTTGTAAGCCTGATAGACTATATGCTCACTTTCTTTTTTAGCTTCGAGGCAAGGGACAGAGGGATCGCGATAAATTGACCGTTCAACTTCACTATGGACCATGATTTCCCAGTTCTCATGTTACAATTTAAACATCTGGTGCAGAGTAGAAGGCACAACCCCCACTGTGTAAATCCATGGCCTTCCCAGGAGGTAATTGTAAGACGTGTCTATATCTAGCACTTGAAATATTACCTCAAAATAAACTGGACCAATGGTCAAGACTAGATCAATCTCTCTAATTGTGTCTCTTTTAATTCCATCAAAAGCTTGGACACACACATTAGTTGGGCGAATCCTCTCCGTCCCAATTTTTTTTCCTCTGTAATGTTGACAGTGTGCATATGTGCACCCCGGAGCCTCCATCTACCTATACCTTTGACATAATAGCATTCGCATTTGACGCTGATATGCAGGGCTTTGTTCTGGGTGGCTCCATCTGGAGGCATATCATTCTTACTTAGTCTAATATGATTACCCGCAAAGAATATTTCCTCCATTCTCTCCAATTGTTCCACAGAGGTTTGAATCGGCACGTAAGCCTCATCGAGAGTTTTGGCTAACACCTTCTGGAGCTCCGGAGAATCCATCAGCAAGGATAATAAAGGGACTTGTTTAGGGGATTTCCAGAGCTGGTCCACTATTTCATAGTCTGGAATTTTCATCTTTTGAAAGAAAGCCTCCGCCTCTTCGGTGCTTACTGGCTTCTTGGGTCGGAATCGCCTTTTGGAAGCACTGTTCACATCCTCCAAGTCAGAATATTTCTTTACAGAGTGGCTTTCTTGAGTTTCCCCAGTGATTTCTTGTCCTTTGTATTTCGCCATTGTTTCTTCGTAGTTCCAAGGGACTGCAGAAGTGTTTGTCATAGGCCTTGTAGGTGCGCGACCAACTACCACGGGCTCATTCAGCCTTGGCAGTTTAGCTGGTCCCCGCACCATGTAGGTTCCTTTGGGTACATACATAGTCCTATTTAACTCAAATCTTTTTGGGGTACTCAGATTTAGTTGCTTTTTCAATAACCCCGTGGGACATAAATGACAGTTTCTTTGACAGTCTTCAGCCTAAAACTTCTTTTAAGCTTCGCGGTGTGTGTTTTCATTCATTTTATTTTATTCAGGTTTCTTGTAGGCCGCTCTTAGCTTTATATCTATGTCAGCAAAAGCAATTATGTCTTTCATAGCAGGGTAAAATTCTTTGTCTTTGCAGATCATCCCGATTACTAGTCCGTTGTTATGGGCCGGTAATGGGTTGTTTGTCATATTTGGGACATCCTCATCCCTCAATAGTATTTTCCTTTATTCTATTAGATCTTCAACATCTCACTTTAGAGTCCAACAATTCTCTGTGCCATGCCCTTCAGCCCCCGAATAATAAGCACATGGGACACCCCATTGGTAAGAAGGTGACTTAGGGTTTTGTCTGTTCGGAGGCACACGCTGCAAGAGACTTATCTGGACCAGCTTTGGGAAAACGTTAGAGTAAGACTCCCAAATTGGCGTAAATTTTTTCCTTTTGGGTGGCTCCCTGGGACGGAAATTATTTTGAGGAGGGCGGGGATTATAGTGGTTTTGGCGAAGCTGGTTTCTCGGGGCCTGGTTCCTTTTGACCTACTGCTGTGGTCGTGAAAATTGTTGAGAGTTCATAACTGCATAAGGTTGGGGAGCATAATGCATGTCTTGATAGGGATAATAATGTTTAGAGGTTCTTTCCGAGAATATGGGCTTATGAGCATGATGTCCTCTCATACCGGAGGCTGCCATCGAAACTTCTTCTTTCTTTTTGTTCCTTGCGACTCCTCCTGCCCCCCCTTGGATGGCCTAGTAGGTTTCTCGGATGGCTGACTGACTTAAAATTATTCTTGTTTTCAAACAATTTTCTACATCTCGCCAATCTTAATTGCTTCCTCAAAAGGCTTGCCCATGGACGACATAATGTTTTGAAAATAATCTCCTTCCTAGGCTTGGAGAAAAATAGTGACCATCTCTATCTCATCCATTGCCGGCTTCACCCTCAATGCTTGTTTGCGCCACTTAATAGCATATTCTCTTAAACTATCTAAAGGATTCTTCTTAAAATTAGCCAAGGAATTCCAGTCTTGCGCAATGTCAATGTTGTACTGAAATTGACTTACAAACTCTCTGGAAAGATCGTCCCAAATACGCCATCGTGATATCTTGGTCCATATTATAATTCTGAAGCTTTGCCTACCAGACTGTCTTCGAAGTATGCCATCAACAGTTCTTCTTTTACGCCTGCCCCACGCAATTGGTTGCAATACTTTTTCAAGTGAGCGACGGGGTCGCCGTGACCATCATACTATTCGAACTTTGGCATTTTAAATCCCATGGGAAGATGTAGATGCGGGAACATGCACAGGTCTATGTAAGAAACACTCTTTTGCCCACTCAAGCCCTGCATGTTCATTAAGCTCTACTCAAGGCTCTTCATTCTTCTTTCTATCTCATCTTGTTCAGAAACTTTAGGAGTTTTATCATGCACTGGTGTAAGCTCGTATGATGGTTGAGGATAGGTGTATGTGGGGTGTGGAGAGGGCTCGGTTTGGTAATTAGGATTTTGAAATGTAAAAGCTACAGTATCAAACAGGGTCTTGGCATTACGGGCTGTGTGGTGGCTGCACATGGGGGAGCCGTAAAATATTGGGTGATGTGCCAGAGGTGAACACTAGAGGGCGGTCTCCAGAAGGTCCTCCAACAAAATTAGTCGGCATGGTAGGCTGTCCGAGGAGGATTTTCAGACATCTAATGGGAACAGTGGACGTACCTTGGGATGAGCTCAGGAAAGCTAGAGATGGCACTAGAAGGTTCTTTTCCATTCGTCCATGCATCCCACATCTCCATGACTCTAAGTCGTAGGATCCTGTTAACTTCGGCTGACACAGACTTTTAGGCTGGGATGCCTGTAATCGGGCTATCTTTTGAGAAGGGAATTGCTGGCAAAGTCATTTCAGATGACATTTCTGCATTTCTTTTTGATCAGGTGAAATACCGATGTGATGCAAGTTTACGACAAACCAACCACTGTTTCTAAGACCTGGACTGGAATTACATAGCAGCAACAAACAATTAGTTTGAGACAGATAATAGATAGGGAATCTCATAATGGGGTGTGATGCACCTGCACAATTAACAAATTTTTACATGTTTGCAATGGTTGCATGTGTCATCCCGACATTTATTTCAATTTTCTTCCTCTCGATTTCCCTCTTTATTCTCATTTCTTTCCTTTTTATTGTATTTTTCTTCCTCTTTAGTTTTATTTTGTTTGGGGTTTTCTCTCTTTCTTACTATTCATTCCTCAATCTATTCTTTTGTGTCTTTTTGTTTTTGTTTTTAACAATACGGTCGAATTATATGAAGATGGCCTACGTATCATGCCCCGCATGAATTGGATCGAGCGTAGTTCAGGAAAAAATAAAAGTGAAGCAATAAAATATTTCTGGAATTTTCAATTGAATAATAACAAAATTTGATTACAATGAATAACGAATTTAAATAGGCAGCTAGCAGACTCTGACATAAGATGAACTACAAACTCAAAGAACAAATATCCATGCGTAAAGGAAATACAAACTCTAACACAAACTGACAGACTCTAAAGAAATATATTGTTTCAAGAAATCACGAATATATTAGGGATTCGATTGCTCCTAGCACCCACGAGGCCTCGTTCGGCACTGCCGCATGTCGACTAGCTAAATCCCCTTGGAGGTGATTAAGATATTCCATTATGCGGCGAATAAAAAGCATCACGGTGGCAAAGAAAATAGATCTAGGCATGTCCTCACAGCCGT
This sequence comes from Nicotiana benthamiana, assembly GCA_034376525.1. Taxonomy (NCBI): domain Eukaryota; kingdom Viridiplantae; phylum Streptophyta; class Magnoliopsida; order Solanales; family Solanaceae; genus Nicotiana; species Nicotiana benthamiana. The sequence continues at coordinate 92,273,518 of CM067329.1, read as the reverse complement.
TACATTTTATTGTGATTTAGTGAGCGATTTCTTTCATTCTCTCTAATATTACACCTTTCTCGTGCAATAGCCGCCCAATTTGCTCAGTTTTGGCTCCAAAAATTTGTTCGTCTACTTGATTTTTCTTTTGAAGCTGTTGCAACTCCAATTATAGTTGTGCCAATACTGCTTAACAGTGTTCCCTTTCGATTTTGAACTCTTTTGTTTGTTTGAGCATTTTGTTTTCTGCGATGATGATCCTTTTTGTATGACCCTGCGATCTCAGCATCCAACTTATCTTTTAATTTCTTGTCCAGACATGCTCGCTCTGTCGCATTTTAAGCCAATTGTTTCTGAGCCCTAGCTAGTTCCCTTTCGGTTTTGTTCAACTCAAAACTGTAGTCATCTGCCTTCTGTCTCTAGCCATCTATAAGTTTTGTATCCTTGGCACTCCGAACGGGGTTTTCCGTTGATACTTTCATCTTCTGAATTTTGGCCTGAATGCTTTAATTTTCCTTAGACAGTTTCTTCTTTTCGCCCTCATCTGTGGCAACCTGCAATTCTTTCTCGAATTGCAAATTCATGACCTGCTTCTCCTGTTTCCTTATCGTAGCCCTGTACTCGTGTTCTTTAGCCAACCATTCCCATTACTCTTGTGCTGCTTCAATGAATTCCTAGAGATGGGGCCTTTTGGTCGGCCTTTCAAACTCAATTTCTATCATGTACAAAGTAAGGTATCCTGGAGACACTTCACCTTTGCACCTACATGTACTCAAATGTTTTCAGTTAGGTATTGGCATTCATTCCAAGTATTGCCGATCGTTGCTTCGAGGAACTCACCATCAGGTCGAATCTCGACTACGCGGTACTGAGATCTGTGTCTTTTGGCACTATCTAGCTCCTTCCGACTTGACTCACGACCCAGTGTGGGGCATAAGGCTCGATACTCCTAAGACGCATCAAGAGGAGGCAAGGTTCTATTGCCGGCATGTACATGATCTCGTCCACATAAAACAATCCCAGGGTCCACTCTATTTGATCGGCAGTGAGGGACTAAAGGTAAGATATCCACCTTGTTACCCCTTTGGGCAAACCGAGCCCTTTAAATCTTGTGTAAAACTCTTCTATGCAAGTTTTGTCGATGGACCCATAACTCATAAACTAGGGCCGATGCTATAAATGCTCGGTCATCCATATATGTAATAAGATATTGCACACCTCAAAGAAATCTTTCCCGACGTTGCAAGTTCTGAGAGCACGAAAGATCTCAGCTACTGTCATAGGTGCGAGTGTGCAGTGGGCTTGGGTGTGCATAGTGCTAATAACCCCTGCTATTTTTATGTCGATGATCTTGTCTTCCTCGGGGAACACCAGGAGCCCGAGAAAAGCTACCATAAAAGCGAAACATCTGTGTTCTTCACACTTGATGCAGTTTCCTTTGTTGCAGAATTTGTTTTCTGGATTGTTGAACCCCCCTATGTGACCAATGAACTATGCAGGAATGGAACCATCCTGCGGCCAAGTTCAAGTCGTGTACCACTCTTCTTATTTTCAGGGTATCTATGAATTTATGCACAACTACAACTCTAGGAGCAACCAAATACTTGTGAGTCAAAGGAAGCTCATCATCTCCGATGTACCTAGCTATTTCTTCTAAAGTCGGGGTAAGTTCAGAATCTGAGAAGTGGAACACATTGTGCGTCGGCTCCCAGCATGTGACCAACACTCTTATGATATCTCATCGGTGTACAATAACAAAAAAACCATAAGGCCCCACAAATATTTCTTCACCTCATCTTTCCCTTCTATACCTAGATCATTCCATCATAGCCGCAACTCCAAAGGGATGCTGCATACGAATGAAAAAGGTTCATTTTGGATTGTGCTCATCCTACACATTTATTAAGGTGAATTAGTAACTTATGACTTTATTCCTATTTGACTTCAAAAATCTAAATTTGACCCCTTTTCTTATATGAAGTTTAATTTGTAAAACAAAAAGCCTAGCTTTGCGAATACAGCCTTTCCGCACTTCAGGAGGAAGATATTAAGGTTGTGCCTGCTAACTTGCCAAAAATAAAGTAAAGAACCAAAGGCGTCCGTTTGTGCAAATCAGCCTTCCGGCGTCACTTGTGGGAGCATTCCGCTATTCTCGGCAACAACAACATCACTTTATTTATTTCGGACAAAAAATAAAAATTGGCATTTGTTTTTCTTTGTTTTGGCTATTTTTTGAAAAGGGAGGTTTGAACCGATGGTGTTTGCCTGCGTATCTCACACCTGGCCAGAATCAAACAGGTGTAGTTCGGACAATACATATTGTCTAAACAATTATTTGCTGAAAATACCTCTTGGTTCTTTGCTTCTTTTTTGTTTTTCTTGTTTTTCTGTTTTCTCTTTTTTTCTTTTTTTTCTTTTTAAAAAATCCGGCAGCATTTCGGTGCTTATTTGAGCATTGGTTTTACAAAAAGAAATGATTACTCTCATTCAGCCTTAATACCGCTTATTTTCTCAAATTTCTCACCTTATGCACAAGCCGGTAAACATGCAAATCTAAAGCAAATAAATGCACAAGTAGCAAGTAATATGCATCAGGATGGTTTTTTCATTTCAGGTCACATGTCCTAGACGGACCCAACCCCTTTATCGAGTCCCCTAAGTCAAATGCACGTGATGCAAACAAATGTTCCTACTAGGGATCCGTCATGAGGCTTTGTTATACTAAGTTTAGAATCTCGGTATTTTTTCTAGACTGTGTACCCGAGCGAACAACTCGAGTGAAGGATGGGGCTACGTACTCGGGGCCCGCAAGATCGTCCGGCTTAGTAACTTTTGCGAGCCTCTTTCTTATTTTACGGCATGACACTAACTGAATGGGGAGTCTCGACCAGCGAGCACATCCCCGAAGATAAAGAGATAAGGGTTTCATTATAGTATATATACAATTCATTCAATATCAAAGCGTTAAAACATTTAGCACATTAGTTGGAACATGTAGGAAAATCAGAAAATCCAAATATAACAGTTATTCTATACTCGAATTCTTGAACCATGAACCAGAGATTCTGGGTTCCTTCCCCAGCAGAGTCGCTAGAGCTGTCACACCTCCTTTCTACACGGTTTCCCCGAAGGATAAGACGTATAAGGGATCTTTTCCCAATTAAAGTGACATTATTTGAAATAGGATTTTTTATTTATTTAGAGTCGCCACTTGGAATAGGTTTGACTTTTGGTGTCCCAAGTCACCAGTTTATTTTGAATCCCAAATAGAGGAAATTATTTGACTGCCCAAATGGAGTCTATGAACAAGAAATCCTATGTAAGGACTGCTGTTGATATGAGGGAAGGTGTTAGGCACCCTTGGATCTCGTGGTTCTAGCACAGTCACTTGAACTATTATAGTTGGCTAACAATTTTGATTTTTGTACATGTTCATCCTATGGTGCAGTTTCAAATTATTTTTACTGTTTTTAATATTTTAAAAGAAAATTGCAATGTCGTTAAAACATGTCGCGAACCACGTCACATAAATGCACTCGCGGTTTTTGACATATTTCAACTCCATTGAAATTTGGACTTGGGTCACATTAATTCGCACCCATACTTAGGAAGATAAGATTATTAAAGACGCGCCTAAAAGTGACTAAAGTGTTATTATCTTTGGGGGAAGCCATGAAGTTCTCTACACGGCACATCCCAAATTCTAATTATTTTATATAAGCATTTCATGAGGGCCATACAGTCTATAGGTTCCGTTCGGCACGACGCACCTTATTTTATTATTTTAAGAAGGCTAATCCTAAAGCAAAACTATTATTTTCTGTAAGTTGTGTCTCTAATAGGACTTAATTAATCGATAATACATTACTTTAGAAGGTCCAAACCTACAATTCAATTCTTTTAACAAAAATATTCAAATCATACTAAATCCGCTATGCAAAACTTCAATTTTTTCCAATACGCCTCAGAAAATGGGCTCAATCACTAGCCCAAAACTTTATTTACATAAAAGAGTGAGCTTCCTGGGCTCACAGCAGTTCAAAAATTAAATACACTTGGGCCTATTAACAAGTGTGCCGTCAAATGTGTTATTTATTCGATCAATCACAACATCTCAACCATTTAATCAGCCTAATTTACTTAAAATCACTGATACACAGAATGCCTGGACATTCAAATAACCATTTAACATTGACTTCCATATTAACGTGTAATGCAAGAAGAATCTAAAGCATCAAACTATTTCGAAATGAAATACGTCGAATACTTTTCACAAACACACGGTAATTAAGTTCACGTAACCTGATATTAAATATTATAAAGAGGTACTAATTTTCTATTGAATAGAAATGTTCATGCTAGATAAAAGCAAAATCTCATTTCCAATTCACTCTTCCAACTAAGCGTGACTGGAATACTTAAATCAACTATAATTGTATCTACAAATGATGTCGTCCAACAATTTGTAATTGCTTGTTATAAAGACAACCCTTCTAATACAATTCCTGCTCTCCTCAAGAAGTAACTCCAAACACTCCTAGCTGCATTGAATGTGAAGAACTAATGTACTAAAGACTCCTCCTTAGGATCAGCACAGCACAAACATATAGATGTCATGGAGTATCCTATTCTACGCAATAAATCATCAAGTGGAGGTTTGTCTTTCCACACCTTCCACGGGAAGAAGGATATCTTGAATAGTAAGCCTTTGACCCATATCATCTTGTAAGATAACCTTGGATTGTCTCTTCTTCGCAGGTAATCCCATGCAGATTTCACTGAAAAATGTCCCCTTGTTTCAAGCATCCAGAATGGTGTATCTAACTCTGCACATTCTTTTGGCGGTCTAATATTCTGCACAATGTGGTTTTCCAAATCTTCAGGTAGAGTTTGAAATAATTTGTCCAAATTCCACATACCATTTTCAACCGCATCATTGACATTGTGAATGTCTTCATCAACGACAAAATGTGCAGGCACTTGGAAATATAAGGCTCCCATCTCGGTCAAATTGTCGAACCAGAATTAAGCCGATCCCATTCTCAATTTCCAGTATATTTGATGCTCAATCAAGTCCCTGCATTCAAGCATTTTTCTCCACACCTGGGATCCACCCTTCCACGGTACAATTACATGATTTAATTTCGTGCAATACTTTTGACGAATAAATGCACTCCATAAGCTGGGTTTTGTCCTAAAATTCCTCCACAATTTGCATAACAGTACCTTGGACACATCATGAAGGGATCTGAAACCTATACCCCCTTCCTCATAAGGCATACATAGGTTAGTCCATGATGACCAATGTCTTGAGCTTCCTCCCAAATTGCTGCTCCATAAAACTTTGGCAAAAATGCTATGTAATTTGTTGATCACATAGCTTGGTGGATTAACTGCTGACAACAGATGAATTGGGATACTCTGCAGGACATTTTCTATCAATACACTCCTGCCTCCTACAGACAGGAGTTTGCCTTTCCACGACTGCAGTTTGTCCATAACCTTAGTAATTAATCCCTGGTAATAATTACTCCTTCTTCTAGCATAAAAAATAGGACATCCAAGATAGGTCATAGGGAAACATTGTCTTCCTATACCAGTTATCCTTTCCACCTTGTTAATCACCTTATTATCTGTTAAATGATGCAGATATATTGCTGATTTGTCTTTGTTCACTAGTTGACCAGATGATGATTCATAAGCTTGCAGAACCTCCATCACAAGTGTCAATGAAGTTGCATCAGATGAGCAGAAAATGATTGTTTCATCTGCATATGCAAGATGGTTTATTTTTGGGCTCCATTTTGGCAGTCCAAATCCACAGAAATACAGGTTAGTATGCAGTGAGTTCAAACCTCAAGACAGTACTTCTGCTGCTAGAATGAATAGGGTTGGTGGCAGAGGGTCTCCCTGCTTAACTCATCTTGATGATTTAAATAAAACCATTTTGCTGACCATTCATAAGAATAGAGTACCAATTATTCAAAATCAAATCAAATATCAAGCCAATAAATTCTTCAGGAAATCCCATCTTCCTTAGCATTTTAGTCAAGAATAGTCATGATAACCTATCATAAGCTTTTGTCATGTCTAGCTTAATCACAACGTTTGGACCTGCTCTTGTTCTTAATCTAGTATCCTTAATGATTTCTTGAGTTAGCAGTATATTCTCAACAATGCTTTTTTCCTTTACAAAACCTGCATGTTCCTCAGAGATTATGCTTGGTAACAGTTCAACCAACCTTTCATGAATGACCTACGAGAAAATATTGTTAACAAAGTTGCTAAGACTGATTGGTCTCATCTCTGCAAAGGTAGTCACTTCTTTTTTCTTTGGTAATAAAACCAGGTTTGTGTGCGTCACACTTTTTGGCAGATGCTGACCGCAAAAGAAAGACTTGACCATGCCGACTACATCTTCTTTAATGATTTCCCAGCATGTTTGGTAAACGGCTCCAGTGAAACCATCCGGTCCGCCTGGTGAGTCCCCATATAGCCCCATAACTGCCTTCTTCACTTCCTCATTGGAAGGAAAAGCCATCAACCTCTCATGTTGATCACTATCTACCATTGAAGGTACTTGATGTAGAATATCAAAGGAATTAGGAACTGTACTCTCAGTAAATTAACCTTACTATTTAAGAAGAAGAAACAATTTGAAATATGGAGAAGCAGTGTCAGTAAGCAGAGTTATTTACCAGGTTTCATCTACGCTGCAAGCTCTAATCCAACTGAAAAAGCCCGGACTACATGTGCCTCACAAGTGGATGGACTTACTGACAATGATGGAGTAATACATAGCTCCATTGAAATATTATAAAGTGCTATGGGAATTTCCTCCAAAAGGGTGGATCAAAGTGAATACTGATGGAGCATGCAGAGGGAACCCAGGGAGGAGTTCAATTGGTTTCTGTTTAAGAGAGTTCATAGGTGATATGATATATGCAGAAGGAAGAGAAATTAATAAGGGATCCAAAAATGAATCAGAAGTAGTAGTTATTGTGGAGGCATTGAAGATATGCAACAATCTTAATTTTTTCCAGATATGGCTGCAGACAGATTCCTTGCTATTAAGGAACGTAATTGAGGAATCGTGGAAGCCTTCTTGGTGTATTACTGAACATGTAGAGGAGATTTTATGACTAAAGGAACAAAGTATCATCGAAGTCACACACATATTCAGAGAAGGGAATTCATTGCCAGACCACCTTGCTAACTATGCTCTAGATGAAGGAAATATTGAATGTAATGGTTTCAAGGATATGGACTCAAAAGGAAGGAGGATTATTAATGAAGATAAGATGAAATTTCCATACATAAGAGTGAAAGTGGCAAGGAACTAGGAGGAAAAGTGGTCACAATGCACAATCATACACTAACCTTTTTCTATGAGAGTTTGATTTGCAATTTATCGACTAACATGGTCTGTTTTTTGGCAGGTATTTCATTGATGTTAAAGAATTATACTATAGTAGAATCTCAAGTTGTTGTATTAATGCATTGCATTCAACCCACTGGAAGGAAACTAAAGATAGACTGGCTTTCTCAAAAAGTTCATTTCTAGGGAGACATCTCTTTTAAAGGGAATTACAAGAAGATGGATCTATTTGAACGACCAAGGAATGTATGGACAAAGTCAAGCACATCTGTGAGTGTGATTTTGCAAGTCCAAAAAAATGGTGAAGAATATGTATTTAACAAGCAGGTTTGTGGGCAAAGAATGGAAACAACATGATGGCCAGCACATGCTCCACAAAAGGCAACACATGGGGTACAGTGGCAATTCCCAATGCTGGAGCACGCTGGGGTTAAAACTGGAGCAGCATTTCTGATTTTCTATTCAACGCATGCTTCACTAGAGAATGCTCCTAGCGTGGTGGCTATTACCAAGGCTGGAGCACGCGAAGTGAAGCTGGTCCATTTTCTGGTGAATGGGGCAGTGCAGCGTGGAAATTGAATAATGAACATGCTGTGGAAATCAAGCAACAAAGAAAAAGGAAATTGGGACATCTCTCGCATGATTCCATGGTAAAAAGTATTGCTCTTTGGGTCTTACGTACGATTTTTGCAGCACAGGAGGACCAACTTTTGTGTTGGGAGATCATACACACCTAATTGTTTAATGAAGTTGCTCATTGGGACCTTCACGAATGCTTCTGCAGAACCACGTTGCATTTCATAAAATGATGGAGCACAATTTTCAACAACAAATTAACAACCAACACGTGCTTCAAACTTTTTCACATGAAGGAGATCAAGAATGCACGACTGTGGGTGACCAAGAGGAAAGCATCGAGGAAAAAGAGATGCCGGACGTTAATGCACATCTGAGGAATGTGTGGTTACATTGATCTATGGGTTTAGAACAAGTGTGCTGGCATTCACGAGAAATCGAGGAAAACATGAGCAGATCAGATAAATTTTTTAATGGTTTCATGAAGACATGTCTTGTTACACGCCCTTACCTAATGGATAATGCAAAAAACAAGCCAACATTCACGTGGGAGGAGGAAATAATGATCTTTTTATGTAACATAGTTTTCTTTTTTGCAGAGGATTTATCGGTTTCATTGATGACCTATCTGAGGTGTCATTTAAGGGTGATATTAAATATTAATATTAATCCCCTTAATGAGGAAACAATAGGAGGATTTTTAATAACTTTATTACACAAAGCAGAAAGAGAACTGGACAATTGGAAGTCGACATTGAGAACTAACCCTCGACGAGCAGCTTTGTTTGATGTGTGAGATCTTTATCCATGCTATTCTACCATGGGATGGTATTTTCAAAATAGTCCAATGAAGCTTGGAAAATTGGAACACTTTTGGTGAATCACAATCAACCTTACGAGGCTTTGGGACTCCACATCAAATTGTCTAAGTGAATTATTAGTCAATGCAAAAGGAAACATGGGCAGTTGGAAACAAACAGTAAGTAAGTATGAGATGTTTAATGTGGTGACCATTAAGACTTCAATAGTGAACTGGAAGATGCAAGACCAACCCATACAACTGGAACTCAAATGGTGGGGCAGGTTAATGGACGAAAGGGTATCTTCATGGCATCAACGCGTCCGTGTACTAATGCATTTCCACTCACAACGACCTCTTTGGGTGGTATTAGCACATTGTGCTCATTCACTTGAGGAAGGAAAGGTGCCATTGCACGTTCACGATAGAGCAAGCATTGAACACGCATACAATTACAGGACTTGCACTCATTTGTTTAATTTTAGTATACATTTTGTGATACCAAGCTTGAGTATTTTACTTAATCTAGGTAAAATGATTAATGTAACAGTAGAACTTTATTACTTCCATTACGTAAAACCTCCGGACAAGGTTATTTCATTGTAATTTTTGTAATTATCAATTTTTTTAATAGAAAATTTAGCCCTAGGCTATGCCTAGTGGATTGCAAAAAAAAAAATATCCCATTATACAAAAACAACTATCTCAACTACAATAAACTTAATAATAAGAAAATTTGAATAGAGGAACAAGTAATATGCATCTTCAAACTTGAGAATTTACTTAGTTTAAACTTCATACATCATTGGATATCAAACGTGTACCTGAAGTTCGAGTAAAACAAAAGTTGAGGGTCAGCAAACTTAAAAAGCAAGACGATCCACATGAATCAAACAGCTCTTGATGAGTTGTGAACCCACGAATAGTATCAACAACCCAGGAGGATGTAACACCAAACCAATCCAAAACAAACCACTCAAATAGCTTGAATAAACCCCAATAAGCTTAAAATCAAACACAGGACAAGTAGTGAAAACTTAACACTTCAAGCATGCATATTTTAGTTCCTTTGTCATCTTATATAGCAAGAACTTTTACTGGCCAGCTGAAAATAGGGATTATTCTAAGGAAAAAAACTATAATGGAACAATTCAACCTATAGAGTTTCAGGGAATGTTAGGATTTTGTAAGCTTGGAATTGTTCAGAGTTTTTCAGGAATATATTTTTATTTTTTAGGCTTCAAAAGTTTCTGAAAATTATAGAGGTTTCAGATTGTGTAAAGAAACTTGTGAATGAAGGCACTAGGGTTTCCTTTTTATAGCCAAAGCTTAGGAAAACCCTTCTATTTTTGTTTTAAACATTTATCCTTTTCCTATTTGCACATTTTACTGATTGAGTCCTTTATTTTCTGACTTGCTGGCCAAGTCTTAACATTGAAGACTTAGATTTATCACTTCTATCCTATTCTTGAAGGGTCTAGGGTTTTCTTACTTATAATTTCTTTAAGTAAACCCCCAAACTACCCTTAAAATGAATCCCGATTTACAGCCACAAACCCCAGCCCCATTTACCTATGTAAAAACCAACCATAGTTGATTGATTAAAAGACTATAAGCTTAATCAACTATAACCAAACCACAATCAAATCTAAACTACTAATACAACTAATCAGAAATTCAACTAACAACTGCAAATTAATCAACCAATTTAAACAAAAAGGCTGAAATTCACAATCAAAAAGAAAATGCAAAGCTACGGCTAAACATGCAATCCTATTATTGAACCATTCAAGACTAAAAACTAATTCTAGTTCATACTACTATCAAACTATCAATTAAACTAAACCGACATTAAACTAAGCTAAACTAAACAAAAAACTAGATTACCTAATTAGAGAATTCCATCAGAATTAAAGCTATGCTAAAAATGAAACTAATGCAAAAGAATCATCAAGTAAAACATTACAAACAGGAATCAGAAGTTGATTTTAATTAAGCTAACAAAAGCCAAAAAATGGTCGGAAACTAAAAATCATAAAATTATAAGAAAATAAAAATGCAATCGAAATAAAGGGTAACCTGAAACAAAAATCAAATCTAATTAAATAACCCAAAGAAAATGAAAACTCCTATAGTTAAGAACTAATAATGATAAACATTTCCAATTAAAAACACAAAATCAGAAATAGTGCAACACAAAATCGTCAACAAAAGAAGTAAAAATAAAAACAATCGAAATAAAGTAGAAACTCACTGATTTGATATTCAAAAACTTGAGTGGATCCAAATTGAATCCCAAATAGAGTTACATGTTTGTTCTTGGTAATAACAAACATGCAACTTCGTTTGGGAACTCAAATCGGGGTTTGACTATCTATTGGTCTATTTTAGATCTGAAATTCGAGGAGTTTCAGGGCTGTTCGAAGAAATCCAGTTAGGAATTCGGGATGAGGCAGGTTAGGGGAGTATAGGGTGTGTCTTTGGTAGCCCTTGGAGCCGGCACCGCCGTGGGGGGCAGAGCAGCCGCTGCTTTGGGCAAATATTCGACGTGTTTGGCTGGCGTTTGAGGGTTGATTTTTGGCGGGTTGGAAAGAGAAGTGAGCGGGGAACAAATGGTGTTAATTTTGGTGGATTTGGAGCTACACTGCCGGTGGCCGGCGGACGGTAGAGGGATGGAGGTTCGTAGTGGTGTTACACCGGATTTCAGTTTGTACGAGGAAGGGAAACTTTGTCTCTAGGGTTATGATAATTTTCAGACCATTTTCTTAAAAGTGCGATATCAAATCTAGGTAGTGGGATGAGGAGAGATGGATGGATGAGATCAAATGGACGCCAAATGGAGTCGTTTTGAGGTTTCTTCTGGCTGGACCTGGTATGGGATTGGGTTTGTGTTAATTTTTATGGGTTTAGGGGTTTTTGGGCAAAATTTTATTGTTAGAAATTGCCCAAATCATGGGTTTTTAATATGATACCCAAGTTATGCATTTTTTCTCTTTCATATTTTTTATATATTTTTCAGATTTTAAAAATAAAAATAAAAATAAAAATAAACAAAAAACTGATTTAACTTCCTCAAAATAAACTAATTAACTTCTATAATAACTAAATTCTATATTTAAAGAGAAAATTAAACAAATGTAAGAATAACTATTTTTGTTATTTTTTCCTTATTTTCAATTTTAATTAATTAATAACCTAAAAAATTTAAAAATTAGGTCCTAAATGCAAATATGCTATTTTGTATTTTCTATGAATTATATTAATTAAAAATGTACAAAAATCTAAATAAACAGAAAACGACGCAATTAATTCCTAATAATTCAAATAATAAAAGAAAGAAACCTAATTTTAAAGATTCTATGGGAACATTTCTAGCGAGGCAAAAATCACATGCTGACAAGTCCTACTGGACTATAACCATCCACCGCCAACTGAAGTATCGCGTCCATTCTTGAAAGACCTCCATCACCATGTTCCGCTGACGGATCCTGAATTAAATGCGGCCTGATTCCTGTAAGACAAGGGATATGTAGGCAGCTCGAAAACTATAGCACGACCAAAACTCTTCAAATCATTTCGTTCGGTCAAAATTGGACATCCAATCATTACCCAACAACTCTTTCATCCTTCCCGAGTAAAGAGGGGCAGTTATTGATACCCAATTTATTCCACGCATTTTTTATATAAATTTCTTTCAAAATAACTTGTACATCCATATATAAGCATGCCCAAGAGTGTTGGTAATTTTAAAGATTTTAAAATCAATTTGTTGTTTATTTTGAATAGTACAAAATCCAAAAATTATTCCAAGATTATCATTTTGGACAATAATTTATTTCTATTCTTATACTTACGCCAAAATATAACAAAGATTATTTTTTTGTATTTTTACAACTTTATTTGGTTTTTTTAAAAACTAAATTGCACGTAATTATAATTATAGCTGATTTTTACGATTGATAGTATCTTTGGAAACTTTTCCCTCTAACACCATGATTCACACTGCAATCATTAGTTAGTAGAGAATATTATAGGCCTTTGTCAACTGATGCCGATTTAACATTTAGCCCATTTCTGTTCAATGTCAACCTAATTTCCTTTCATTCTTAGCCTTAAATTGACCCCAATTAAACCTAAATTACCTGACCCAATCCTAAAGACACTACCCGGTTCGCACCTACCCGTTAGATCCAGACCATTGATCATACAGTTCAACGACCACAATTTACCCTCCCATAAATAAACCAAACAACCTAACCTAATCTGCCTCATTTCTCATTCTCAGCCACCTTTGAAGCCTCTTATCTTCCAAAACTCTCTCACACCCTCTCGAAACCCTAGACATGTCACCATTGCCTACTTCAAGCTCACTGAAAATCATGGCCATTCCGTTGATGATACCATCATACTCACCCTCTATTACTTCTGTGCACTCAATATTTGAAAAACCAAGGCTTGACATCAATGGCTTCCTTTCAATTCTTTTACGATCTGTTGATTTACGGCTTCTCCGGCCACTATTCGAGCACTATGAGTCTTTTCAACTCAGGATCAAAATTTTCTCAGGTTCCCATTTCTAAGGTTTTCTCAGCAATCGATGGCTATTCGTAGTTCTTTATGATTTTCTTTCCTTAAATATGTCACGTATCAAGTTTATGATTCGGTACCAGTGAGAAAAGTCTCATAGGGGGAGTGTGTTCCAACACCAAGGTTAGCTACTGCATCAGTCATAGTGACACTTGAAATGTTAAGAAACGGGTTTGTTCTAGGAAAGGGTTTGGGGGCATCACTTCACAGTATCTTACAATCGGTGTCTCTTCCAAAAAACATGGACACCTTTGGTTTAGGATTCAATCCTACAATTGCAAACATCAAGAGAGCCAAAAAGACGAGGAAGAAAGCGTGAGTCCTCCCCAAGCGTGTGCAGTGTCTCTTTAGATCATTTGTTAGGTCCTCCACCAAGAACCACCCGACAAAAACAAGTTCTAGTCCTGTGGTTGATCCTGATAAGAAATTGCTTGAGAGGTTTTTAGAGGATGTGAATATGGTACAAGCTGGAGAGGGCTCTAGCAAGGAAAATGTGCAATTTGTTGGGCCATGTGTAAAGATCAACAATTGGGAAGCTACTCATCTCCCCACCAAGAAGGAGTTTTGGTAGTTTGCTTTGATTTTTCTTTCAATTTCTCTGGATTATTCCAGGGTTGTAATTCAGATCTATGTTCCGTCCGTTTGGATGTATAAACCTTATCTTTCAATTTCAATGAAACGCAACTTCCTTTTTCGTCAGTAATGATAGTTTTTATTTTTCTTTGCTTTTCTTTTCTTAATGTAACGCTATTTTTATGCAGGCTCCAATGATATAAAATGCATATGGACTCTTCGACCCAGTCTTTAAAGTTGGTCTAGTTCAGAAGTAATAATTGAAGAGATAGTATATGAGGATGAACCAAAATACGATAAGGAAAGGGAATTTGAGGAAATTAGTAAAGAGTTATGTCACGTTGAGGAAAAACCCAGATAAAGAAGTAGTAAATCTAGGGGACCCAGATAATATCAGAGAAACTAAAATAAGTGCCCATTTTATGCCGCAAGTTAGGGAAGAAATACTCGAAGCGCTTCTTGAATAAAAAGATATTTTTTCATGGTTTTACGATGATATGCTAGTTTTGAGCACTGACTTGGTGGTTCACAAATTGCCCACCGACCCCGCCTGCCCTCCTATAAAAATAAAGTTGAGGAAGTTTATAACTGACATGAGCGCAAAGATCAAAGAGGAAGTTACCAACCAATTTGAGGCAAAGGTCATCTGAGTCATATCATATCCTACCTGGTTAGCCAATGGCGTGCATGTGCAAAAGAAGGATGGTAAAACTAGGGTGTGTGTCCATTATCGTGACCTCAGCGAAGAGAGTCCCAAGGACGACTTCTCACTATCAAACATCAACATATTAATTGACAATTGTTCAAAGTACGAGATTCGTTCTTTCATAGATTGTTACGCATGCTATCACCGGATTTTGATGGATGAGGAGGATGCACAGAAGACATCATTCATCACACCATGGAGAACATATTGCTACAGGGTCATTCACTTTGGTCTAAAGAATGTTGGGGCAACCTATATGAGGGCAATGACAACCATATTCAACGATATAATACATAAGGAGATTGAGGTCTATATGGATGATGTAATTGCAAAATCCAGGAAGCAATCCGACCATGTCAGAGATCTGGGAAAATTCTTCGAGACTCTCCGCATGTACAATTTCGAGTTCAATACTATGAAATACACATTCGGTGTGCCATCAGGGAAGTTACAAGGATTCATAGTCAGTCGCCGAGGCATTGAGCTAGATCCATCGAAGATCAAAGCCATACAAAAATTGCCACCTCCAAGGAAGTGATGAGTCTGTTGGGGAGATTGAATTACATTAGCATATTTATTGCTTAGCTAATGACGACTTGCAGGCCCATCTTTAAGCTATTTAAAAAAATGTTACCGTTAAATGGACGGAGGAATTTCAGGAGGCTTTTGATTAAATAAAATAATAATTGTCTAACCAACCAGTATTGGTCCAACCATAACTTGGGAGGCCTTTGATCATATATCTGGCAGTCTTAGACAATTCATTCAGATGTGTGTTGGGTCAGCACAATGTCACCGGAAGGAAGGAGCAGGCAAATATACTACCTTAGTAAGAAATTTACAGCTTATGGAGTTAACTATACTCATCTTGAAAGGACGTGTTGTGCCCTAACTTGGGTAGCACAAAAGTATAAAAACTACTTGTCATCATATACCACTTTCCTCATCTCACACCTGGACCCGTTGAAATACATCGTATGATGCCTATGCCCATGGGGAGTCTTTCAAAGTGGTAGATTCTACTAACTGAGTTCGACATTGTCTATGTGACTAGGACTGCAATAAAAGCACAAGCATTGGCTAATCATCTGGCCAAGAATTTCATAGATGAAGAATATGAGCCTTTAAATACATACTTCCCGGTTGATGAAGTGATGTATATATATGAAATGGAACAGGGCGAGAAACCAGGATGGAAACTATTCTTCGATGGGGCCGCCAACATAAAGGGCGTCGGGATAGGAGCAATACTCATTTCAGAAATGGGGTACCATTATCCCGTTACAGCTCAACTCCGCTTTTATTGCACCAATAATATGGCAGAATATGAGGGATGCATCTTGGGTTTGAGGTTATCTGCATACATGGATGTCCACGAAGTCAAGGTCTTGGATGACTCGGACCTTCTAGTGCACTACATTTAAGTGGAATAAGAAACATGAGATTTGAAGCTCATACCATATAGGCATTGTCTACATAACCTTTGTCAATGATTCTGGTCAGTAGAGTTCAGGCATATCCCAAGAATCCACAACGAGTTTGCTGATGCCTTGGATAATATGGCATCAATGTTACATCATCTAGATAAGGCTTATGTTGACTTGCTGCATATCTAAGTCCATGAACAACATGCTTAATGAAATGTGGTAGAAAAGGAGATTGATAGCGAGCCTTGATTCCATGACATCAAAGAATATATCAATATGGGTGTGTACCCGGTACAAGCCTCAAGTGATCAAAACATAAAAATTCGTCGCTTATCAAGCGGGTTTTTCTTCAGTAGAGGAGTACTATATGAAAGAACGCCGGATCTGGGGTTGTTGCGATGCATAGATGCATGGAGACTTGATTCACTCCATGCCATATGAATTACATACATTGTCTACACTATCGCCCTTCATTGCTTGGGGCATGGATGTCATCGGGCTCATCGAGCCAACAGCTTCCAATGGGCACAGGTTCATCTTGGTTGCTATTGATTATTTCACTAAATAAGTCGAAGCTAAAATATTAGAGTCGGTGACCAAGTATGTTGTGGTCAACTTTATGCATTCAAATATCATATGTTGGTTTGGAATCCAGAAAATAATCACCACTGACAATTGAGACAATCTCAATAGTCATTTGGTGAAAGAGGTATGTCAGTAGCTTAAGATTTCACATCGCAATTCCACGCGATTCCACCCCAAGGCGAATGGAGCAGTTGATGCAGCCAATAAGAGCATAAAGAAGATACTCCTAAAACTGGTGAAAGGGTCCACAGAATGGCATGAGAAGCTACCCTTTGTGTTGTTAGGATATCGCACTACCATTTGCACCTCAGTAGGGGAAACTCCATATTTGTTTGGGAAAGGCACAGAAGCAGTAATACTGGTAGAAATTGAAATCCTTTCCCTTCGGATTGTTGCTGAGGCAGAAATTGATGATAACGAATGGGTCAAAACCCTGCTAGAGAAATTGAGTCTGATTGAGTAGAAAAGATTAGTGGTAGTATTTCATGGCCAGTTGTATCGACTGAGAATGGCCAGAGCATATAACAAAAAGGTTCGCCTAAGAAGGTCTGAGGTTGATCATTTGGTCGTGACCAACATCCTCCCTCACCAAGAAGAGGCAAAGGGCAAGTTCGCCCCAAACTTGCAAGGCTCATTGATCGTGTCAAGAGTGTTGTCCAACCGAACATTGTATGTAATAAATGTGGAAGGCAAACGCTTAGAAATAGCCATCAATTCCGGTGCAGTGAAGAGATACTATGTATGATTTTCTTTGATTAAAGCATATTTTTTATACTGGCGTATTTTGGAGATTGGAATCCCTTGTTATCCCTTTCGAGATTTAATTATTTCTCGCATACCCCTCTTCAGGAATCGATTGAAAAATTAGAAATGCAAGCGTGAGAGATGAAAAGGAAAAAGGGAAACAATAAAATGATAAAGAAAGAAAGAAAAAAAAAGAAAAAAACAACAACTAAACAGCAAAACAACAAAAGAAACAGGAATGAAACAAAACAAAAAGAGCGAGAAGAAAGAGAAAAGAGAAAATGACAACAAAAACAAAGCAATTTCTTGAATGAACTACATTTGACCTGATTTATTTTAAGGATACCTAGGAAGCGCCACGGTTTGGTCTCATTAAAATAAAAATCCTAGAGTCCCCAAGTAAGAAACTAGGGCAGAAATTGTGATTGTTGTAAGATATCTGATTTCGAAAGTTGTAACTTTTAACCCATTTGAATTTTTTTGAGCCTCTGATACCCTTTCTTTCTAACCCTATTAAATATCCTACATTACGGTCCAGAAAAAGACCTTCCTCTCAGTCTTTAAGAAATGCCAAGTCAAGCAAGACGAAATGTTTCATACCAGGGGCAACACTCTAGTATGAGCAGGAAAAGATGAAAATGAGAGAGTCTTATTGGTGAAAACCCTCACATACACCGTAAGGATATAAGAGCTGAAAGAAATAAAAAGAGAGAGTCTTATCGGTGAAAACCCTCACGAGCACCGTAAGGTATTGGGAGTTCAGAGAAAGTGGAAATGAGAGAGTCATGTTAGTGGAAACCCTCAAGGGCACTGTAAGGCGATGAAAGTTGAGAGAAATCAAAACCCTCAGAAGCACCCTAAGGCGAACGCTATGCAAGAAATGAATAACTAGAAAAGGGTTGTTGGTGGAAATCTATTCAGAACACCGCAAGATAAGTAAGGTCAAGGCTTGGTTAAAGAAATTCGGTTAATAAAGATAACAACAACAAAGCACGGCAACTGAAGGTCGACCGTTTGGATAGACTGGGTCAACTAAGACGAAGTGCATGTCATAATCATTGGAACCAGCTGTTCCTCCACATATAATTTTTTCCCATTTTTCTCTCAGTAGTAGCCAAATTCGGAATTATTTTAATTTAAAACAAAACAACTCAGATTCATTGCATTTCATTTTCTTTAGGGTCTCCATTCTTCTAAGATGTTTTCAGAATCAATTTTGGTTAAGCAAGTAGGAGAGAAATTTCAAAGCTTACTGCTAGTTCCCAAATAGCAAAGCACATTACAGTTAATACATAACGAAGGCAGCGTAAGTTAAAAGGGCAATATATAGAATCATTGAAAGTTTTAGTCATTGAAATGATTCGGTTATCTGAAGAAGGATGCAAATATTCATGCAAAAGGGTCCAGAATGTAGCACAATGATTGGGGAATAGAGCACTCGGTTCATCTAAAATCGATAGGGTGCAGGGGTCAACTAACAAATGGAGCGACTCATAGTCAGGTCGGAAAAGTTTTCCATATCAAAGTAGGATAGTGGGGAGGCCATTTTGCAGAATGCATTCCGCAAAATAACCACCACATTTCAAAATTACAAGATTTTCTTTGATCAAAATAGGGGCAGGAAACTCTGGATGCCTTGGGGAAATGTAGCAATTCCCAGCAGATACAACCCAGAGTTAAAATTGACATTTAATTTGAAATTTTTAGGACCCTCTTGTAAAATGGGACCTATTTAATGGTTTGAGATAATCATGAATAGCAAAGACCATAAAGTGACTTGCATGTTGAAATAGGATTCAGTTAAGAGTTGTTAGGACCGTCCTACAAAATGGGATTCAGTATAAAATTCAAAGAATTCATGAGTAATATAGTCTGTAATACATATTTCCGCAATGAATGCAAGAGATAGAATTCGCATAGGAATTGTTTGGACCCTCCGGAATATTGGGGTGTAACTCTAATTTACGATCCCCCAACAGAGACAACCGAGAATTTAAAATTAGAATTTTATTTGGAATTCTCAGGATCCTTATGGATAATGGTATTTAATTTGAAATTCTTAGGACCCTACTGGATAATGGGATTTAATTTTAAAAGTTTTCAGGACCCGCCTAGATAATGGGGTTTATTGTAAAACTTTCAAGACCCTCTTGGATAATATGACGTAGCTTTAAGTGATGTCCCAAGAAGACATGATTTGGATTTAAAAGTGGTCTTAATTAAGAGTTGTCAAGACCCTCCTGGATAATGGGACTCAGCTTTAATATTCTCTTAGATAACAGGACATAGGGGAAGTAATACTTCTAGAAGTGTAGCATAACCTTAGAGTTGTTGTTAGCTATGAATTATCAGGACCCTCATGGGTATTGGGATGTATCTTTAATTACTGGTCCCCAACAGATACAACTTAGAGTCCTCCTGGATAATTTAATTTAGCTTTCAAAATTTTTTGAGATATTGGGTAACGAGATTGAATTAACAGTCACAAATGTGCCCAACACCAAACTGGGTAGAAAAATTTCTTTTGGTTTGTTTGTTTTGCTATAATCTGGTTTAAAGGCTGCAATTTCAGGGAATACATTTCAAGTTTTTTGGCAATCAGGCGCCCACCTGGAGAACAAGGGAATACATTTCATGTTTTGCAATCAGGTGCCCACCAGGATAATAAGGGAATATATTTTAAATATTTGGCTATCAGACGCCCACCTGGAGAACAATGGAATACATTTCAAGTTTTTGAAATCAGGCACCCACCTGAAGAATAAGGAAATACATTGCAAGTTTTTGCAATCAGGCGTCCACCTGGATAAGGGAATATATTTCAAGTTTTTGGTAATCACGCGCACACCTGGAGAACAAGGGAATACCTTTCAAGTTTCTGGTAATTAGGCACCAACCTGGGGAATAAGGGAATACATTTCAAGCTTTTACAATCGAGCATGCACCTGGAGAACAAAGTAAAACATTTCAAGTTTTTGAAATTAGGCGCCCACCTGGATAACAAGGGAATACATTTAAAGTTTTTGCAATCAGGAGCTCACCTAGAGAACAAGGGAATACATTTCAATATTTTGCAATCAGTTTCCCACCTGGATAACAATGGAATACATTTCAATGTTTTCGGTAATAAGGCGCCCGCCTTGATAACAAGGGAATACATTTAATTTTTTGGTAATCAGGCATCCTCCTGGAGAACAAGAGAATATATTTCAAGCTTTTGGTTTTTGGTAATCATGCGCCCACTTGTAGAACAAGGGAATACATGTTGGTTTTTGGTAATCAGGCACCCACAAGGAGAAAAGCATTTCTTGTGTTTGCAATCTGGCACCCACCTAGATGACAAAGGAATACATTTCAAGGTTTTTCAATCAGCCGCCCACCTAGAGAACAATGGAAAACATTTCAAGTTCTACTAATCAGGTGCCCACTTTGAGAACAAGGGAAAACATTTCAAGTTTTTGCAATCAGGCGCCAACCTTGAGAACAAAGGAATACTATCAAAATTTTTACAATCAGGCGCCCATCTGGAGAACAAATGAATACATTTCAAGTTTTTCCAATCAGGCACCCACCTGGATAACAAGGGAATACATTTCAAGTTTTTTGTAATCAGGCGCCCACCTGGATATCAAGGGAATACATTTTATCTTTTTGGAATCAGGCTCCCACCTGAAGAATAAGGAAATACATTTCATGTTTTTGCAATCAGGCGCCCACCTGAATAACAAGGGAATATATTTCATGTTTTTGGTAATCATGCGCACACCCGGAGAACAAGGGAATACATTTCAAGTTTCTTGTAATTAGGCGCCCACCTAGGGAACAAAGGAATACATTCCAAGTTTTTACAATCGGGCATGCACCTAGAGAACAAGGTAAAACATTTCAAGTTTTGCAATCAGGCACCCACCTGGATTAGAAGGGAATACATTTCATGTTTTTGCAATCGAGAGCTCACCTAGGGAACAAGGGAATACATTTCAAGATTTTGCAATCAGTTGCCCACCTGGATAACAAGGGAATACATTTCAAAGTTTTCGGTAATAAGGCGCCCACCTTGATAATAAGCGAATACATTGAATGTTATGGTAATCAGGCACCCTCCTGGAGAACAAGGGAATACATTTCATGTTTTTGGTTTTTGGAAATCAGGTGCCCACTTGGAGAACAAGGGAATACATGTTGGTTTTTGGTAATGAGGAACCCACCAGCAGAACAAGGGAATGCATTTAAAGTTTTTGCAATCTGGCACCCACCTAGATGTCACGGGAATACATTTCAAGTTTTTGCAATCAGGCACCCACCTAGAGAAGAGGGGAACACATTTCAAGTTTTAGTAATCAGATGCCCACTTGGAGAACAAGGGAAAACATTTCATGTTTTTGCAAACAGATGCCCACCTCGAGAACAAGGCAATACATTTCAAGTTTTTGGTAATCAGGCGCCAACCTCGAGAGCAAATGGATACATTTCAAGTTTTTAAAATTAGACGCCCACCTGGAGAATGAGGAAATACATTTGTAGTTTTTTGTAATCAGGCACCCACCTGATGAACAAGGGAATACATTTTATGTTTTTCCAATAAGGCACCCACCTGGATAACAAGGGATTACATTTTAAGTTTTTGGTAATCAGGCTCCCACCTGAAGAACAAGGGAATACATTAATCTTTTTGCAATCAGGTGTCAACCTGAATAACAAGGGAATATATTTGATGTTTTTGGTAATGAGGTGCCCACCTTAAGAACAAGGGAACACATTTCAAGTTTTTTCAATCAGGTGCCAACTTGGACAACAAATGAATACATTTCAAGTATTTTTGTAATCAGGCGCCCACTTGGAGAACAAGGGAATACATTTCACGTTTTTACAATCGGGCATGCACCTGGAGAACAAGGTAAAACATTTCAAGTTTTTGCAATCAGGCGCCCACATGGATAACAAGGGAATATATTTCAAGTTTTTGCAATCAGGAGGTCACATAGAGAACAAGGGAATACATTTCAAGATTTTGCAATCATTGGCACACCTGGATAACAAGGGAACACATTTCAAAGTTTTCGGTAATAAGGCTCCCACTTTGATAACAAGGGAATACATATAAATTTTTGGTAATCAGGCACACTCCTGGAGATCAAGGGAATACGTTTCAAGTTTTTGGCTTTTGGTAATCAGGCGCCTACTTGGAGAACAAGGGAATACATGTTGGTTTTTGGTAATCATCTACCCACCAGGAGAACAAGGGAATGCATTTCAAGATTTTGCAATCTGGCACCCACCTAGATGACAAGGGAATACATTTCAAGTTTTTGCAATCAGGCGCCCACCTAGATAACAATGGAACACATTTCAAGTTTTGGTAATCAAGTGCCCACTTGGAGAACAAGGGAAAACATTTCAAGTTTATCCATCGGGCGCCCACCTAGAAAACAAGGCAATACATTTCAAGTTTTTGGTAATCAGGCGCCAACCTGGAGAACAAAGAAATACATTTATAGTTTTTACAATCAGGCTCCCACCTGGAGAACAAGGGAATACATTTCAAGTTTTTCCAATCAAGCACCCACCTGGATAACAAGGGACTACATTTCAAGTTTTTGGTAATAAGGCGCCCACCTGAAGAACAAGGGTATACAATTTATATTTTGCAATCAGGCGACAACCTGGATAACAAGGGAATACATTTGGTGTTTTTGGTAATCAGGTGCCCGCATGAAGCACAAGGGAATATATTTCATGTTTTTGCAATCAGGCGCCCACTTGGATAACAAATGAATACATTTCAAGTTTTTTGTAATCATGCGCCCACCTGGAGAACAAGGGAATACATTTCATGTTTTTGCAATCAGGTACCCATCTTGATATTAAGGGAATACATTTCAAGTTTTGGCAATAAGACGCCCACCTGGAGAACAGGGGAATACATTTTAAGGTTTTTCAATCAGGCGCCCACCTGGAGAACAAGGGAATTCATTTCAAATTTTTTCAATCAGGCGGCCACCTAGATAACAAGGAAATATGTTTGAAGTTTTTGTTAATTAGGTTCCCACTTGGAGAACAGGGGGATACATTTCATGTTTTTGCAATCAGACGCCCACTTGGATAACAAGGGAATATATTTCACCTTTTTTGTAATCACGCGCACACCTTGAGAATAAGGGAATACATTTTATGTTTTGGGTAATCAAGCGCCCACCTGGAGAACAAGAGATTACATCTCAAGTTGTTGCAATCTGGCGCCTACCTGGATAACAAGGGAATATATTTATGTTTTTTGTAATCAGGTGCACATTTTCATAAAAAAGGGAGTACATTTAAAGTTTTTGCAATCTGGCTCCCACCTATATAACAAGGGAATGCATTTAATGTTTTTTTGTAATCAGGCACCCTCCTAGAGCACAAGGGAATACATTTCAAGTTATTGTAATCACGCGCCCACCTGGATATAAAGGAATATATTTCAAGTTTTAGGTAATCAGACGCACACCTTGATAACAAGGGAATACATTTCATGTTTTGGCAATCAGGTGTCCACCTGGACGAAAAGGGGAAATCTTTTAACATTTTGCAATCAAGAGCCTACCTGGAGAACAAGGGAATACATTGCATGTTTATGGAATTAGGCGCCCACCTGGATAACAAGGGAATACATTTCTACTTTTGGTAATCTGGAGCCCATCTGGAGAACAAGAAAATACATTTCAAGTTTTGTTTATTAGGCACCCACTTGAACAACAATGGAATACATTTCAAATGCTTTCTAATCAGAATACATATAAAGTTTTGGTAAACATGCACCCACCTAGATAAGAAGGGAATACATTTCAAGTTTTGGTAATGAGGCACCCATCTGGAGAAATGGGAATACATTTTAAGTTTTGGCAATCAGGCGCCCACCTAGATAACAATGGGATACATTTCAAGTGTTTGAAAAGAGGCGTATACCTGGAGAACAAGGGAATACGTTTCATGTTTTTGCAATCAGGTTCCCACTTGACGAACTGGGGAATTCATTTTATGTTTTTGCAATCAAGCATCCGCCTGGATAACTAGGGAATACATTTGATGTTTTGGTAATCAGGTGCCCACCTGAAGAACAAGGGAAAAATTTCCAGTTTTTGCAATCAGGCACCCACTTGGATAACAAATGAATACATTTCAAGTTTTTTTTAATCAGGCGCCCACCTGGAGAACAAGGGAATACATTTCAAGTTTTTACAATCGGGCATGCACCTGGAGAACAAGGTAAAACATTTCAAGTTTTTGGAATAAGGTGCACACCTGGATAACAAGGGAATACATTTCAAGATTTTGCAATCACTTGCCCACCTGGATAAAAAGGGAATACATTTCAAAGTTTTCGATAATAAAGCGCCCGCCTTGATAGCAAGGGAATACATTTCAAGTTTTTGCAATCTAACACCCACCTAGATGACAATGGAATACATTTCAAGTTTTTGCAATCAGGTGCCCACCAAAAGAACAAGGGAACACATTTCAAGTTTTGGTAATCAGGTGCCCACTTTGAGAACAAGGGAAAACATTTCAAGTGTTTGCAATTAGGCGCCCACCTGGAGAACACGGCAATAAATTTCAAGTTTTTCGTAATCAGACGCCAACCTTGAGAACAAAGGAATACATTTCAAATTTTAACAATCAGGCGCCCACCTAGAGAACAAAGGAATACATTTAAAGTTCTTCCAATAAGGCACCCACTTGGATAACAAGGGAATACATTTCTAGTTTTTTGTAATCAGGCACCTGGATAACAATGGAATACATTTTATCTTTTTGCAATTAGGCGCCCACCTGAAGAATAAAGAAATACATTTCAAGTTTTCGCAATCAGGCGCCCACCTGGATAACAAGGGAATATACTTCATGCTTTTGGTAATAAGATGCACACTTGGAGAAAAAGGGAATACATTTCAAGTTTCTTGTAATTAGGCGCCCACCTTGGAAACAAGTGAATACATTTAAAGTTTTTACAATCGGGCATGCACTTGCAGAACAAGGTAAAACATTTCAAGTTTTTGCAGTCAGGCACCCTCCTAGCTAACAAGGGAATACAATTTATGTTTTTGCAATCGGGAGCTCACCTAGAGAACAAGGGAATTTATTTCAACATTTTGCAATCAGTTTCCCACCTGGATAACAAGGGAATACATTTCAAATTTTCGGTAACAAGGTGCCCACCTTGTTAAAAGGGAATACATTGAATGTTATGGTAATAAGGAACCCTCATGGAGAACAATGGAATACATTTCAATTTTTTGGTTTTTGGTAATCAGGTGCCCACTTGGAGAACAAGGGAATACATGTTGGTTTTTTGTAATCAGGCACCCACCAGGAGAACAAAGGAATGCATTTCAAGGTTTTGCAATCTGGCACCCACCTAGATGACCCGGGAATACATTTCAAGTTTTTGCAATCAGGCGCCCACATGGAGAACAAGGGAACACATTTCAAGTTTTGGTAATCAGGTGCCCACTTGGTGAACAAGAGAAAACATTTCAAGTTTTTGCAATCAGGCGCCTACCTGGAGAACAAGGCAATACATTTCAAGTTTTTGGTAATCAGGCGCCAACCTGGAGACCAAAGGGATACCTTTCATGTTTTTACAATCACCTGAAGAACAAGGGAATACATTTTATGTTTTTCCAATCAGGCACCCACCTGAATAACAAGGGATTACATTTTATCTTTTTGCAATCAGACGCCCACGTGAAGAATAAGGAAATACATTTCATGTTTTTACAATCAGGCGCCCACCTGGAGAACAAGGGAATACATTTCATGTTTTTTGTAATCAGACGCCCACCTGAAGAACAAGGGAATACATTTTATGTTTTTCCAATCAGGCACCCACCTGAATAACAATGGATTACATTTCTTTTTGCAATCAGACGCCCACCTGAAGAATAAGGAAATACATTTCATGTTTTTGCAATCAGGCGCTAACCTGGATAACAAGGGAATATATTTCAAGTGTTTGGTAATCAGGCGCACACATGGAGATAAAGGAATAAATTTCATGTTTCTGGTAATTAGGCGCCCAACTGGGAAACAAGGGAATACATTTCAAGTTTTTACAATCGGGCATGCACCTGGAGAACAAGGTAAAACATTTCAAGTTTTTGCTATCAGGCACCCAACTGGATAACATGGGCATACTTTTTATGTTTTTGCAATCGGGAGTTCACCTAGAGAACAAGGGAATACATTTCAAGATTTTGCAATAAGTTGCCCACCTGGATAACAAGGGAATACATTTCAAAGATTTTGGTAATAAGGTGCCCACCTTGAAAACAAGGGAATACATTGAATGTTATGGTAATCAGGCACCCTCCTGGAGAACAAAGGCAATATATTTCAAGTTTTTGATCTTTTGTAATCAGGCACCCACTTGGAGAACAAGGTAATACATGTTGGTTTTTGATAATCTGGCACCCACCAGGAGAACAAGGGAATGCATTTCACGTTTTTGCAATCTGGCACCCACATAGATGACACGGGAATACATTTCAAGTTTTTGCAATCATACGCCCACCTAGAGAACAAGGGAACACATTTCAAGTTTTGGTAATCAGGTGCCCACTTGGAGAACAAGGGAAAACATTTCATGTTTTTGCAACCAGACGCCCACCTCGAGAACAAGGCAATACATTTCAAGTTTTTGGTAATCAGCTCCATCCTGGAGAGTAAAGGAATACATTTTAGGTTATTACAATCAGGCGCTCACCTGGAGAACAATGGAATCAATTTTTAGTTTTTGGTTTTTTGTAATCAGGCGCCCAGTTGGAGAACAAGGGAATACATGTTGGTTTTTGGTAATCAGGCACCAACCAGGAGAACAAGGGAATGCATTTCAAGTTTTTGCAATCTGGCACCCACCTAGATGACAATGGAATACATTTTAAGTTTTTGCAATTAGGCGCCCACCTAGAGAACGAAGGAACACATTTCAAGTTCTGGTAATCAGGTGCCCACTTTGAGAACAAGGGAAAAAATTTCAAGTTTTTGCAATCACGCGCCCACCTGGAGAACAAGTCAATACATTTCATGTTATTGGTAATAAGGTCCCAACCCAGAAAACAAAGGAATACATTCCAAATTTTTACAATCAGGCGCCCACTTGGAGAACAAGGGAATGCATTTCAAGTTTTTCTAGTCAGGCACCCACCTGGATAACAAGGGAATACATTTCAAGTTTTTTGTAATCAGGCGCCCACCTGGATAATAAGGGAATACATTTTATCTTTTTGCAATCAGGCGCCCACCTGAAGAATAAGGAAATACATTTATGTTTTTGCAATCAGCCGCCCACCTGGGTAACAAGGGAATATATTTCAAGTTTTTGGTAATCAGGCGCACACCTGGAGAAAAATGGAATACATTTCAAGTTTCTGGTAATTAGGCGCCCAACTAGAAAACAAGGGAATACATTTCAAGTTTTTACAATCGGGCATGCACCTGGAGAACAAGGTAAAACATTTCAAGTTTTTGCTATCAGGCACCCATCTGGATAACAATGGAATACATTTTATGTTATTGCAATCGGGAGCTTACCTAGAGAACAAGGGAATACATTTCAAGATTTTGATATAAGTTGCCCACCTGGATAACAAGGGAATACATTTCAAAGATTTCGGTAATAAGGCTCCCACCTTGATAACAAGGGAATACATTGAATGTTATGGTAATCAGGCACCCTCCTGGAGAACAAAGGCAATACATTTCAAGTTTTTGATCTTTTGTAATCAGGCGCCCACTTGGAGAACGAGGGAATATATGTTGGTTTTTGGTAATCAGGCACCCACCAGGAGAACAAAGGATTGCATTTCACGTTTTTGCAATTTGGCACCCACATAGATGACACGGGAATATATTTCAAGTTTTTGCAATCAGGCGCCCACCTAGAGAACAAGGGAACACATTTCAAGTTTTGGTAATCAGGTGCCCACTTGGAGAACAAGGGAAAACATTTCAAGTTTTTGCAAACAGACGCCCACCTCTAGAACAAGGCCATTCATTTCATGTTTTTGGTAATCAGGCTCCAACCTGGAGAATAAAGGAATACATTTTAGGTTAATACAATCAGGCGCCCACCTGGAGAACAAGGGAATTCATTTCAAGTTTTTGGTAATCAGGCGCCCACCATTTTATGTTTTTCCAATAAGGCACCCACCTGGATAAGAAGGGAATACATTCCATGTTTTTGGTAATCAGGCGCCCAACTGAAGAACAAGGGAATACATTTTATGTTTTTGCAATCAGGGGTCCACCTGGATAACAAGGGAATACACTTGATGTTTTTGGTAATCAGGTGCCCACCTGAAGAACAAGGGAATACACTTTATGTTTTTGCAATCAGGTGCCAACTTGGATAACAAATGAATACATTTCAAGTTTTTTTGTAATCAGGCGCCCACCTGGAGAACAAGGGAATACATTTCAAGTTATTACAATCGGGCATGCACCTGGAGAATAAGGTAAAACATTTCAAGTTCTTGCAATCAGGCACCCACCTGGAAAACAAGGGAATACATTTCAAGTTTGTGCAATCAGGAGCTTGTAGAAACACGTTCTCAAGGCACTAAACTAAACATGTGTTCATATTTTTTTTGATAAATGACAAACGATGCGCAATTGACATATGACGAGGTCCAAGCACAAGCGCGCAAATGTCACGTAACGAAGTTCAAGCACAAGACAAACAAAGATCAAGATTAAACAAAGTTATACATGAGTCGCTCTTTAATTGTGATCTTGATCCGACAATTTAACTCAAGACTTGGCTTCTCTTGTAAAAATATTTTTATCAAATCATGCATATTTAATTTAGCAAAATGATTTTAAATCATGCATATTTATTTTAGCAAAAGGATTTTTAAACATGCCTCTAAAATCTGGACAAAGATAATCGATTATGTAC
This sequence comes from Nicotiana benthamiana, assembly GCA_034376525.1. Taxonomy (NCBI): domain Eukaryota; kingdom Viridiplantae; phylum Streptophyta; class Magnoliopsida; order Solanales; family Solanaceae; genus Nicotiana; species Nicotiana benthamiana. The sequence continues at coordinate 92,244,229 of CM067329.1, read as the reverse complement.
TTATGATAATTGATTATGTTAAGGCAGCTGCAAGACAATCGATTGTGTACCTTATGACAATCGATTGTGTTGAGGCAGTGTCCATCAGATTTTTGAAATCTGCATGACAATCGATTGTGTACCTTATGACAATCGATTGTGTTGAGACAGTGTCCATCAGATTTTTCAAAGCTACAAAATAATCGATTGTGAACTTTATGACAATCGGTTGTGTTGAGGCAGTGTCAATCAGATTTTTCAAAGATACAAAATAATCGATTGTGAACCATATGACAATCGATTGTGTTGAGGCAGTGTCTATTAGATTTTTCAAGACTGAAAAATAATCGATTGTCCATATAGCATAATCGATTATGTAAATGACCGTTGCCAAAATATTTTCAAACTCCGTCAGATAATAGATTATTGGATTTTAATAATCGATTATTTTAAGTAAAATCTGGAAAAAATTTTTTGAACGTTGCCAAGTAATCGATTGTATATTTCTGATAATCGATTGTTTTAAGAAAAATCCGGAAATGATTTTTTGAACGTTGCCAGTAATCGATTATACGTCTTAGATAATCGATTATGCTGCGTAAAATCTGGGAATGATTTTTGGAACGATTGGAAAACAATCGATTGTGCCAATTAGGCAATCGATTGTCGTAGCACAAAATCGGTAATTCTTAATTGGCAATTAGGCAACTGTTATGCATGTTTTTGACACTATAAATACATCTTCAAATCAGTCTTCTAAACACAACAACTGATCATATTATTGCTAAAGCATGCATACTCTCTTATTCATCATTTTCTATTCATTACATAAGTTTTTGAGAGCCAAATTCTTGACGAAAGTTGTTGCGTTCTTGAGCGTATTTATTTTACTCATATCTACTCTTAAGGAGAGTCTTCTTTTGAGTGCAAAGTGTTTTTATACACTTTAAGGGAAGTGTTATTCACTTGTATTGTAAGAAGGAACGTTGTGATTCCTTTGGTTGAAGTCTTGAAGTGTTGTATCTTCGAGCAAAGGTTGTTGAGGCTTGTGTGACTCAAGTTCTCAGTTTGTAACGGTTTGTTAAGCACCCGTAAGCTTAACGAAGTTAGTGAAAATCTCGAGAGAGTCTCTCGGGGACTGGACTAGCCACGGGTTGTGGTGAACCAAGATAACATCGGTGCGTTCGTTCCTTATTATTACTTATCGCACTTATTTCATTCCTGCAATTTTTAAATTCCGCAAGTTTACGCTGTATTTTATTATAACGCTATTCACCCCCCCTCTAGCGCTAAGCGTATATTCTAACAATTTGTATCAGATCCCAACTCTCTGAAAAACTTAACCGTTTGAGAGAAACAATCCATGGCTTCTACTCGTGATTCTTTTGGAGGAATAGGTGAAGGACAATGCTCCACCCGACCACCACTATTCGATTGCACAAACTATACGTACTGGAAGGAGAGGATGAGAATATTCATTCAATCGAATAATTTTCATCTGTGGAAGGTTATAATGAAGAGAGAACAAATTCCAACCAAAAAGGTTGAAAATGAATGGGTTCCAAAATCCGAAGATGAATACGACGCGGATGATATCCGAATAGCGCAGAACAACGCTAAAGCCATCAACTTATTGTATTGTGCTATAAACGCTGATGATTACAGAAAAATATCATGTTGCACAACGGCGAAGCAACTGTGGGATAAGCTGGAAATCACGTACGAAGGTACGGACCAGGTAAGAGAGGCTAAAGTTGATTTTCTAACACATGCATATGAACTGTTCACATGAAGGAAGGCGAAAAGGTAGATGACATGTTCGAAAGACTTTCAAAAATCGTTAATGACTTACATGCTCCTAAGAAGACCTTCACGGATAAGGAACTTGTCCGAAAAATTCTCCGAAGTCTCACTCCGGAATGGCGCTCCAAGGCCGACGCGATTCAAGAGTCTATTGGCATTTCAAATGTCACCATCGACGGATTAAGAGGTAATCTTAAAACTTATGAATCTACCATACTTAACCCTCTTGTTAATGATCAAAGGAAACAAAGAATCGCCCTCAAGGCAAGCACAAGTCAACCTCAAAATGATGAGGACGGAGATAACGAGTTCGGACTCGTTATTAAGAGATTTCAAAGGTTCATGCGAAAAGAGTATGAACGAAAAGGCAAACAACAAGGAGATCAAGTAAAGTGCTATGGGCGCGGAGAAATCGGGCACATTAAATCAAATTGCCCAAATGTCAAAAAGGAGAAGAAACCCTTCAAGAAACAACGAGCATACATATCTTGGGGAGGCGACTCCGGAGACGAGTCGAGTGAGGAAGAAGAAGACGAAACCGCAAATCTCTGTCTCATGGCTCACGAAAACAATCAAGAAGAGGTATGTCAAATTTCTTCCAAAAACTTCTATTCTCTTGAGGAAATGCAAAATGCCTTTGATGAGTTGTATAGTGAATTCATTAAAGCTTCCAAAACTGTTAAAAACATTAAGGAAAATGCTTCTTTGAAAGAAAAAGATTTTGAAAAACAACTCTCTTTGAAAGAAAAGGATTTGGAAAAAATGATTTTGGAAAATGAGAAGTTGAAAGAAGAAAACAATTTTTTCGGCAAAAGAAGCGCCGACAAACCCGAGAGTTCTAGTAAAAATTGTACTTCTTGCATGCATCTAAAAGATGAGGTGGAAAGACTTATGGGCACCTTAGATAAGTTCAATTCTTCTCATAAAAATTTGAATGAAGTTCTTGTTAATTTGAAATCGACCAAACATGGGATAGGTTTTAAAAACGAGCCTAAAGAAAAAGTTGAAGCCAAACCCCAACCACCTAAGGCTCAACCTAGGACAAATAAAACAAATGTTCATCCTAGAGATAACAATCCTAGAATCAACATGCATGCTAGACCAAACACTAGAAGAAACTTTGAACATTTTAGGATACCTAGAAATGGCCTTCAACCTAGAAATAACTATTCTAGAAATGATGCATATCCTAGACCAAACACTAGAAGAAACGTTGAACATCTTAGGACACCTAGAAATGGCTTTCAACCTAGAAATAACTATTCTAGAAATGCTGCATATCCTAGAACAAATAGTAGGAGAAATGATTTTCATGAAATGCGCAATAGTCATATTGTCGAAAATAGAGTAAACAAATTTCATCCGTCCAACTACTATCAACCTAGACGAATGCATAATCCTAATGTCATTTGTCATTATTGCAATCGAATTGGACATATTGCTCCTTCTTGCTTCACTAGACATAGACACTTAACTGCATGTCAAGCACAACAGCGTGTTACACCTAACTCTCAAGGACCCAAAACAGCTTGGGTACCAAAGACTCATTAATTTGTCTTGTAGGTATGTTTGAAGGATCAAGTGTACTTTGGTACCTTGATAGTGGATGCTCCAAACACATGACCGGAGACGAATCCAAGTTCCTTCAACTAGAACACAAGGAAGGAGGAAGTGTTATTTTTGGAGATAACAACAAGGGAAAAATTATCGGCATTGGATCGGTCGGTAAGGATGAACCTTCTTCCATTAAGCATATATTGCTAGTTAAAGGTCTAAAACAAAATCTCTTGAGTATAAGTCAATTATGTGACAAGGGAAATCTTGTTTTATTTGATTCGGATAAATACTTAGTTTTTCGCCGTAGCGATTTTAAAATTATCCTTCGTGGTTTTAGAATGGATAACATCTACATGGTTAATCACGAAAATTCTTCATCTGAGTATGTGAATCGCCTTATGAGCAAAGAAGATGATATGTGGTTATGGCATCGTAGAGTAGCTCACATCAACATGCATCTTTTAAACAAATTAGTTTCACAAAATTTAGTTATTGGTCTTCCAAATTTGAAATTTGAAAAAGACTCTATCTGTGATTCTTGTCAAAAAGGGAAGCAAACAAAAGCATCTTTTAAATCGAAAAATATTGTTTCAACTACTAGACCTTTGCAACTTCTTCACATAGATCTTTTTGGACCATCTCGCATTGAAAGTCTTGGTAGAAATCGTTATGCTTTTGTTATTATTGATGATTATTCTAGATTACATGGACACTGTTTCTTGCTCACAAAAGTGAGGCTTTTCATAATTTTAAATGCTTTCTTAAACGTGTTCAAAATGAAAAGGACACAACCGTCACTTCAATAAGAAGTGATCATGGGGGAGAGTTCGATCACAATCTCTTCCCGGACTTTTGTGACGAACTCAGTATCGAGCACACCTTCTCTGCTCCACGTACACCACAACAAAATGGAGTGGTGGAAAGGAAAAATAGGTGTCTCGAAGAGATGGCTAGAACCATGCTCGATGAGGCTAAGATTCCCAAATATTTTTGCGGATGCCGTGAGTACCGCATGCTACGTTTTAAACAGAGTAGTCATAAGGTCAATACTCATGAAAACTCCCTATGAACTCTACAAGGGAAGGAAACCAAATATCTCCTATCTTAGAGTATTCGGTTGTAAATGTTTTATTCATAACAGTGGTAAAGATAATTTGGGAAAATTTGATGCAAATCCGATGAAGGAATTTTTATTGGTTACTGTTCACGTAGCAAAGCATATAGAGTATTCAATAATAGAACCGAAACTGTGGAGGAATCCCCTCATATTGTGTTTTCCGAAAATAATGCTCGCTTGGCAATAAAGGATTCTGGTTTTGAACTTGCAGGTAGTTTAAACTCAATGAGTCCTCAAGACAAAGTACAAGAGGAAACTCTTAAGGAAATTCAAGATGAAATCTTGGAACAATTATCGGAGGAAGTGCCACAACTGGAAAAAGAGACGAAACTGCCTAACGCGTGGAGGACAATCAAAGACCATCCTCTCGAACAGGTAATTGGCGACATTGGGCAACAGGTAAGTACTCGAAACACTCTTAAGAACACCTTAGGACACACTTCTTAAGAGATCACGTTCTCAATTGGCCAACATCTTCACAAGGCCTTTTAGCGAAAAAGTTCTTTTTCGAATCCATAGTAAACTCGGAACTCTTGACTTCACATTGATCTAAGTCATTATTTGTTTACAAATTACTAACTTCAGCGTCGGTGACGTCTAACGTATTTTTGCAGGTATCGCCCTAAAAGCAGGGGGAATTATAAAGACTGGTGCAGAATAATCGATTCCTCTACAGAATAATCGATTTCTCTTTAGTATATAATCGATTATCAAGTATCAATAATCGATTATGTTGACATTATTTGCTTTATTATCCCTTTTATGAAGTTGAAATTTTTAATTAATCAATAAACAAGTTATTTACCAATTTTTTTGCTAATGTCAAAAGGGGGAAGAATAAGGGCTATGCACTTAATAGTTATTGGCACAAATTGAGGGGGAATTCATATGTTGAGGGGGAACTAATTGCATATATATATATATATACTTGTCTTGGATCGTCATTAGAATTACCTAATATGCATATCCCGATTAAGGTTTGCCATTATCAAAAAGGGGGAAATTGTTGAAACACGTTCTCAAGGCACTAAACTAAATGTGTGTTCATATTTGTAGGTTTTGATAAATGACAAACGATGCGCAATTGACATATGACGAGGTCCAAGCACAAGCGCGCAAATGTCACGTAACGAAGTTCAAGCACAAGACAAACAAAGATCAAGATCAAACAAAGTTATACATGAGTCGCTCTTTAATTGTGATCTTGATCCGACAATTTAACTCAAGACTTGGCTTCTCTCGTAAAAACATTTTTATCAAATCATGCATATTTAATTTAGCAAAATAATTTTAAATCATGCATATTTATTTTAGCAAAATGATTTTTAAACATGCCTCTAAAATCTGGACAAAGATAATCGATTATGTACTTATGATAATCGATTATGTTAAGGCAGCTGCAAGACAATCGATTGTGTACCTTATGACAATCGATTGTGTTGAGGCAGTGTCCATCAGATTTTTGAAATCTGCATGACAATCGATTGTGTACCTTATGCAATCGATTGTGTTGAGACAGTGTCCATCAGATTTTTCAAAGCTACAAAATAATCGATTGTGAACTTTATGACAATCGATTGTGTTGAGGCAGTGTCTATCAGATTTTTCAAAGATACAAAATAATCGATTGTGAACCTTATGACAATCGATTGTGTTGAGGCAGTGTCTACTAGATTTTTCAAGACTGAAAAATAATCGATTGTCCATATAGCATAATCGATTATGTAAATGACCGTTGCAAAAATATATTTTCAAACTCCTTCAGATAATCGATTATTGGATTTTAATAATCGATTGTTTTAAGTAAAATCTGGAAAATATTTTTTGAACGTCGCCAAGTAATCGATTGTATATTTCTGATAATTGATTGTTTTAAGTAAAATCTGGAAAAGATTTTTTGAACGTTGCCAAGTAATCGATTGTATATTTTTGATAATCGACTGTTTTAAGAAAAATCTGGAAATGATTTTTTGAACGTTGCCAGTAATCGATTATACGTCTTAGATAATCGATTATGCTGCGTCAAATCTGGGAATGATTTTTGGAACGATTGGAAAACAATCGATTGTGCCAATTAGACAATCGATTGTCGTAGCACAAAATCAGCAATTCTTTATTGGCAATTAGGCAACGGTTATGCATGTTTTTGACACTATAAATACATCTTCAAATCAGTCTTCTAAACACAACAACTGATCATATTATTGCTAAAGCTTTCATACTCTCTTATTCATCATTTTCTATTCATTACATAAATTTTTGAGAGCCAAATTCTTGAAGAAAGTTGTTGCGTTCTTGAGCGTATTTATTTTACTCATATCTACTCCTAAGGAGAGTCTTGTTTTGAGTGCAAAGTGTTTTTATACACTTGAAGGGAAGTGTTAATCCCTTGTATTGTAAGAAGGAACGTTGTGATTCCTATGGTTGAAGTCTTGAAGTGTTGTATCTTCGAGCAAAGGTTGTTGAGGCTTGTGTGACTCAAGTTCTCAGTTTGTAACGGTTTGTTAAGCACCTGTTAGCTTAACGAAGTTAGTGGAAATCTCGAGAGAGTCTCTCGGGGACTGGACTAGCCACGGGTTGTGGTGAACCAGGATAACATCGGTGCGTTCGTTACTTATTATTTACTTATCGCACTTATTTCATTCCTGCAATTTTTAAATTCCGCAAGTTTACGCTGTTTTTTATTATAACGCTATTCACCCCCCCCCCCCACTAGCGTTAAGCGTATATTCTAACAGAGCTCAGCTAGAGAACAAGGGAATACATTTAAAAATTTTACAATCAGGTGCCCACCTGGATAACAAGGGAACACATTTCAAATTTTAATAAGGCTCCCACGTTGATAACAAGGGAATACATTTAAAGTTTTGGTAATCAGGCACCCTCCTGGAGAACAAGGAAATACATTTCAAGTTTTTGGTTTTTGGTAATCAGGCGCCTACATGGAGACAAGGGAATACATGTCGGTATTTGGTAATCAGGCACCCACCAGGAGAACAAGGGAATGCATTTCAAGTTTTTGCAATCTAGCACCCACCTAGATGACAAGGGAATATATTTCAAGTTTTTGCAATCAGGCGTCCACCTAGAGAACAAGGGGAACACATTTCAAGTTTTTTTAATCAGGTGCCCACTTGGAGAACAAGGGAAAACATTTCAAGTTTTTGCAATCAGGCGCCCACCTGGAGAACGAGGCAATACATTTCATGTTTTTTGTAATCACGCACCAACTTGGAGAATAGGGGAATACATTTCAAGTTATTACAATCAGGCGCCCACCTGGAGAACAAGGGAATACATTTCATGTTTTTCCAATCAGGCACCCACTTGGATAACAAGGAAATACTTTTCAAGTTCTTGGTAATCAGGTTCCTACCTGAAGAACAAGGGAATACATTTTATGTTATTTCAATCAGGCGACCACCTGGATAACAAGGGAATACATTTGATGTTTTTGGTAATCAGGTGCCCACCTGATGCACAAGGGAATAAATTTCATGTTATTGAAATCAGGCGCCCACTTGGATAACAAATGAATACATTTCAAGTATTTTGTAATCAGGCGCCCACCTGAAAAAAGGGGAATACATTTCAAGTTTTTGCAATCAGGCACCCATCAAGATAATAAGGGAATACATTTCATGTTTTGGTAATAATGTGCCCACCTGGAGAACAAGGGAATACATTTCAAGGTTTTTCAATCAGGCACCCACCTGGAGAAAAAGGGAATTCATTTCAAATTTTTGCAATCAGGCGCCCACCATGATAACAAGGAAATACGTTTCACGTTTTTGTTAATTAGGCTCCCACCTGGAAAACAAGGGGATACATTTCATGTTTTTGCAATCAGATGTCCACCTGGATAACAAGGTAATATATTTATAGTTATTCGTAATCACGCGCACACCTTGAGAACAAGGGAATACATTTTGTGTTTTTGGTAATCAAGCGCCCACCTGGAGAACAAGGGAATACGCTTCAATTTTTGCCAATCCAACGCCTACCTGGATAACAAGGGAATATATTTCATGTTTTTTGTAATCAGGCGCACACCTTGAGAAAAAGGGAATACATTTCAAGTTTTTGGCAATCTGGCGCCCACCTATATAACAAGGGAATACATTAAATGTTTTTTTTTAATCAGGCACCCTCCTGGAGAACAACGGGATACATTTCAAGTTTTTGTAATCATGCGCCCACCTGGATAAAAAGGAATATATTTCAAGTTTTTGTTAATTAGACGCACACTTGAGAACAAGGGAATACATTTCATGTTTTGGTAGTCAGGTGCCCACCAGGACAGAAAGGGAAAATATTTCAACATTTTGCAATCAAGCGCGTACCTGGAGAACAAGGGAATACATTTCATGTTTATGCAATTAGGCGCCCACCTGGATAACAAGGGAATACATTTCTACTTTTGGTAATCAGGAGCCCATTTGGAGAACAAGAAAATACATTTCAAGTTTTGTTTATCAGGCGCCCACTTGAACAACAAGGGAAAACATCTCAAATGCTTTGTAAACAGAATACATATAAAGTTTTGGTAAACATGCACCCACCTTGATTAGAAGGGATACATTTCATGTTTTTGCAATCAGGCACCCACCTGGAGAAATGGGAATACATTTTATGTTTTGGCAATCAGGCGCCCACCTAGATAATAATGGAATACATTTCAAGTTTTTTGCAAAGAGGCGTCTACTTGGAGAACTAGGGAATACATTTCATGTTTTTGCAATCAGGCGCCCACCAAGATAACAAGGGAAACATTTGAATTTTTTATTAATCAGGCGCCCACCTGAAGAACAAGTGGATACATTTCAAGATTTTGCAATCAGGCGCCCACCTCGAGAACAAGGGAATACATTTCAATTGTTGGTAATCTTGCGCCAACCTGGAGAACAAAGCAATACATTTCAAGTTTTTACAATCAGGCACCCATCTGGAGAACAGGGAAATACATTTCAGGTTTATGCAATCAGGCACCCCCATGGATAACAAGGGAATACATTTCATGTCTTTTGTAATCAAGCGTCTAGCTAGAGAACAAGGGAATACATCTCAAGTTTTTGCAATCAGGTGCCCCCCTGGATTAGAAGGGAATATATTTCAAGTTTTTGGTAATCAGGCGCCCACCTTGAGATAAAGGGAATACATTTCAAGTTTGGTAATCAGGTGCCCACATGGAGAAAAAGGGAATATATTTCAACTTTTTGCAATCAAGTGCCTACCTGGAGTTCAAGGGAATACATTTCAAGTTTTTGCAATCAGGCGCCCAGCTGGATAACAAGGGAATACATTTCATGTTTTTGTAATCAGAAGCCCATCTGGAGAACAAGGGAATACATTTCATGTTTTGTTAATTAGGCACCATCTGGAGAACAAGGAATACATTTCGTGTGTTTGGTAATCAGAATACATTTAAAGTTTTGGTAATCAGGCGTCCACCTAGATAACAAAGGAATACATTAATAGTTTTGGCAATTAGCCGCCTACCTGGAGAATAAGGGAAAAAATCATAGATTACAATTCAAAGCGGCAACAAAGGAGCTTCAGAGGAAGAGAATGCAAGTCAGCAAGGTAAGAAGGAGTTTCATTGGAAGAAACACAAGTCAGCAAGACAACAAGGATCGAGAGCAAGTTTGAAGACATAGATAGGTTTTTTTGTAATCCGTAGGCCATAGCCTAGTCTAGTTTTTTTATTTTATTTTGACATGGTGTAATAAGAGGATCCAGCAAGCAATATCAGCAACAACATTAGTGATATCATAGCTTCGGTAGTCCCAGCTACCAAACACTCCTAAACTATACTGACATGATTCCTTTTTAGTCAAGGATATGTAGGCAACTTCTGAAACAAGGTGCGGTCAAGTTTTTCAAAAATGCTTCCCACGGAGTATTCAAATGGGCAAAAATAGCACATATCCGCTAACTTATCTTTAGGAAAACTCTTCGTGTTTCCGAGAAAAGAGGGATTGCTATGAGTATGTGATTTTTTCTCTACACAAATTACTCCCATAAATTCTAATAAATTAATTTCTTTTATTTATCTACAATTTTGTGGATTTTATGGCATTTTCCGTTAATTGTTTACTTTTTGTGAATTTTAATTAGTGAAAAATAAAAAAAATGTATTGCATGTGCATTTAGAAGATGATTTGACATTTTTCAAGAATTAAATAGGAATTAGTCCTTGTATAAAAAAATAGGTGAACTAAAAAAACTAGTCTGATTTGCACTTTTCATTTTAACATTGATTTTAGGTGATCTTTTCTTTTAATTTTGTCATAATTATTTGTGGAAATGATTATTTAGGATTAATTAGCATTTTTATAGGCTAATTTGGGATTTATAATTTAATTTGGATTTTAGTTAATTTATAACAAAAAGGAGTTTTAATATTAAAAAGGAAATCTGGAATATATAAAATGAGAACAAAAAATAGAAGAGAAATTGGGCAAATTTTCCAACCCAAATACACCTTAACCCTGTCCATACTCGCCCTCACTACCCGATCCATCCTTCAATAAATAAAAAAGACGTCGTTTGGCATGAGTTAATCCCAGTCATCTAGGATCTCCGATCAAACGGCAGAGAACTAGGGATCTTGCAATATATACATGTCCAAACACTACCCTACTCCCTCAGAACCCCATACCTCCTCGTATCCTCTCTCAAAATAGCCAAACCCTAGAGACCGACTCGTCTCTGCGGCCCATCGCTGTCTGCCGCTGGCCGGAAATTGCCCACAGCAGCGACGAAGCTCTGATAACCTCCAATTTATCACTGTTGCTTCTCCTCCTTCTCCTCTTCTTGAATCCACCCTCACATTCCCTCAAAGGCAAGCAAAAATCTTTGAATCTTACTTGGAAGTTCTGACCCTCCGCCGTGACCAGCGGCGCCACCACCTAGACACCACCCAAATTAACACCATACGTTCCTCATCACGTCCTTACCGTCAAAATCAGTATAGCTTCCCTCAAATCCTACCCAAAATCCTCAAGTTTCAAATCAAAACTTGAAACCCTAGATTTTGTTTCATGATCAACTAGATAAAGCTTGGGTTCGATTTGGACTTTAGGCACATGTTTTCATTGAAAACACGTCATTAAGGTCTAAATCGACCCATAACAAGATTAATTCAAAGGTTCAGTTCTAGATTTTACTTGTTCATCTCAGACAGGTGTGCCCTTCACTTCTGTTTCCTTTTAGCTTTTTCTGAATCGTATCTTATTCTGCATGCCCAGGATAGCTAATATTATGACTTTTTAAGTTTTTTTTGTTTTGACCTTCATTTATCAGTTCATTTTTTTATTTCAAGTCATTGTTTCTTATTGCTTAATTTTAGTTTTTAGTGCTTTTGTAATCATCTCATTCACGTATAGTTTAGTTTTAGTTTTTCACCTTTGTAGTGTTAATTGGACTTCATCTTATACTTCTGGACCTAATTCAAAATTGCTTGGCTTGAAATTTGGTATGGGTCTATTAGTCCTTCTGAATCATGTTAATCTTAGAATGGGTTTGAAAGCCCAAGGAAAAGAGGTCAATCCAGTTGGGTTTAAGCGTTGGGGCAACTTGACTCATGAGCTGAAGGTTGGGTTAATTAACCAATGTAAATGCAAGGATAATTCGGGGTAATTTAGGTAGATGACATAGAGAATCTTGCAGTAACAGAAAATAGAAGCCCCTATAAGCTTCTAGGTTAAGGTCATAATTTGAATTTCAGGATTTATATTGTATAACTTGGGTAGCAAGTCTGAATACGAAGGATTTTTAAGCAAATAAAACTGAAAACCAAAAGTACTCAAAATGCAAAAGAAAAACCTTAAAGGTGCCTTAATTGCTTGCCTGAAAAGGCATTCATTCTTGCCTTTCAGGAGAGGAGAGAGAATAGAAAAAAATCCTGAAACAAGGGGGATTAAAAAAAAGGAAGGAGGAGAGGATTCAGAAATAGAGCTAAAAGAACCCAAAAAAAAATAGCTTAAATTGTTCATTTTGTATTCTGATTTAGAAATACGTTCAATTTGGAGGTTTCAAAGATGGTTTTTGGTTTCCTGAAAGATAGTTATTGTTCCATGGAAGACCTGCTGAGTTTTTTTTTTTTTGCAAATTTGAGCTTTAGAAATAATTACCTGATTCCACTATGTTAAAATGGGCATAGTGTTGGTCGATTGAAGTATGGTATTAGTGTGATCTGGAATGATATTAAACTAGTTGGTTTTGAATTATTTAGAATTTCATTTGGGTTCGCATTTGGGTTTTGCTGGTGTTGTTACTGCTATTGCTAAGCCTGATGCTGCTTAAATCCTCTTTTCTTCTAATTTTCTAGGTACACAGCTATGTAACCTTATCAACTATGAAGTAATAGTTTGAGGAATGAAGTGATTGGGAGAGTTGAAATATGAAGAATTGTTCCATTTTCTTCAGGATCTTTCTGTTATAACCTTTGCTTAAGTTAGTTTTTCTGAAAGTGAATGATTATTAATTAATAGTAGAATATATGAAAAATTCATATGTAGGACTTTCAGCATATCTCTTTGATTTATGCATGTTTTGAATGGTTTTTGTTCATTGATAAGGGTCTGATTGTCCTGGGTTCATTGTTGTAGTGTTCATCAGCATCATATAGTTATGTTCAATTATATACTCACTCAAAACTTGTTGAATGGTTTTAATTTATGAGTGTAGCATTATGCTCATGGATTTGGTCATCTGTGGGCCAAATCTGCAGTAGCTAAGTGTTGTACTAGGACTTGCTTATTGCATTAGTAAATGATTGAGTTTTGAAATATTGCATCAGTAGGTGCTTGGAAAGGTATCCCATTTTTGTATTAAAGGTTGTTTAATGTCGTTTATTTTTACTTTGTTCATTGAGATTTGAAAGCCATTACTGTTCAGCCCCTTTTGGGCTTATATTTGAGGCCAGTTACCTTTTCTCCTTAACATAGAAGTCTGTCTCTCAGAACTTTGGCAGAAGGCCGGGTTAAGCCCAAAAGTTTTAAGGAAATTCGAATCTCTGAAGGAAATTTGGAACAAGACTAGTACCCTGATTTGGTCCAGCTAGTGATAATTGTATCTGGATCCCTCGTCCATTAATTGAACAGAGCTACATCATATACAAATACGTACAGCCTTATAAATATTAGTTTAAATCACCTTTAAAACTATCATTGAGGTGTGCCATGAAACACCAAAATGACAATTACACGGTCCTCATTTTAGTTCAGTTTAACTTATCCTTAAAATTTGAGATGTGCCACTTAGCGAATTTTCATGGCCCTCACGAATTTGAAAAAAATGCAATTGCCTTAGGCGTACAAGTTAAATAATGTACCTTCCTAAATACATGTGCGCATTTATGTTTCCCAAATCCAAATCTCAATGTTAGATAAAATATGTTGCGAATTGCGGGTGCATTTATGTGATGCAATTCAAGAAGTGTTTTAACAATGTTGCAATCTTCTCAAAATTAAATAAAAGTGGTCAAAAGATTAAATTTGCACATAGGTACAAAAAATGCATTAAAATCAGATAATAAGCCGAATATAATAGTTGAGCAACCGTGCTAGAACCATGGAACACGGGAATGCCGAATACCTTCTCCCGGGTTAACAAAATTCCTTACCCAGATTTCTGGCTCGCACACTGTTTTACAGAGTAAAACCTTCCACGATTCGGATTTAAACCGGTGACTTGGGACACTATTAGTTATCCTAAGTGGCGACTCTGAAATCTCTAAATAAATAAATCCTGTTTCGATTGTCCTTTAATTTGAAAAACTCCCTTAACTACGCCATTCGCGGGGCAGAGTGTTAAAAAAGAGGCGTGACAACTATCATGGGCCAACATGACCATAACTCGTAATATACAATTGTAAGTGGGAAAATATTATATTTATAAAGCATCGTTGATTTAACATGAATACATATGGGCTGTCAGTGTTTCTAACATATTACAAAAAATGAACCTCTGTCTATATATCCTCTAGGATTATTAGACATCAAATGAGACAGGGTACCGGCCAACCTATAGGTCTGTAGAAAAACTCAGACACAATATCTTATAGGCTTGGCTGCACTTCGAATGAGGTGGAGTCTTACCCATCCTTCGCTGGATGCTAACATCGTCTACTATGAGGGGTGGTCAAACTTATTATCTATACCAACATGTATGAATTCAGCGTCTAGCTAAAGGACATCAGTACGAATAATGTACCGAGTATGTAATGCGGAACTAAACCATAACAGTATGTATCCATTAATTAAGGACATGTAAGAAACATTGACTAAAAGACTCAACCTGTAAGTCTGGATAGCTTTGTAAATCAACAACAACAACAACAACAACAACAACTACCCAGTATATTCCCACCAGGTGGGGTCTGGGGAGGGTAATATGTAGACAAGCCTTACCCCTGCCCAAAAGGGCAGAGTGGCTGTTTCCAATCGACCCTCGGCGCGTAGGATTAAAGAGGAGAAGATGCATTAAGAAACAAAGGCAAAATTAGAAACACACGCAAGATAAAACAAAATAATAAAGCATAAGTAATCCCGCAGAAGTAACGTAAATAATTATGAAAACATAAGCAACATAAATACAGTCGCATGCAATAGTAACAATCAGTAACTACCATACTAACAACCATATGGGGACATAAGCTAAAACACTAATCACCTATGGGTAACCCTACTATCCCACCCAACCCCGGGAGAGGCGTACAAAGAACTCTATGAGCCCCTAGCCTACAATCCTGATTCTAGACCTCCAGACTCCCCTATCAAGGGTCATGTCCTCGAAAACCTACATTCTGGTCATGTCCTGCCTAATCACCTCTCCCCAATGCTTCTTCAGCCTCCCTCTCCCTCGCCGACCACCAACAATCTCCAGCCGCTCGCAGCTCCTCACCGGTGCATCGGGGCCCCTCCTCCGAACGTTCCCGAACCACCTCAGCCTCGCTTCCCGCATCTTCTCGTCCACCGGGGCCACCCCTACCTTCTGTCGAATAACTTCATTCTCGATCTTATCCAGCCTGGTGTGCCCTCACATCCACCTAAGCATCCTCATCTCCGCAACCTTCATTCTCTGAACATGCGAGTTCTGCACGGGCCAGCACTCCGCCCCATACAACATCGCAGGTCTAACCACGGCTCTGTAGAATTTCCCCTTGAGTTTGTGTGGAATTTTCTTGTCACATAGGACCCCTGAAGCGAGCCTCCACTTTGACCACCCCGCTCCTATCCGATGGGTGACGTCCCCGTCAATCTCTCCGTCCCCCTGAGTCACAGACCCAAGATATCTTACACTGTCCCTCTTGGCGATGGCCTGAGAACCAAGCATCACTTCTCTGCCTACCCAACTCGACTCGTTGCCAAACTTGCACTCCAGATATTCTGTCTTAGATCTGCTTATTTTGAAACCCTTAGACTCGAGGGTCTGTCTCCATATCTCTAACCTTTCACTAACACCGGCCCTCTTCTCGTCTATCAATATTATATCATCAGCAAAGAGCATACACAAGGGCATATCCCCTTGGATATGTCGGGTCAGAGCATCCATCACTAAGGCGAACAACAGGGGGCTCAGCGCCGATCCTTGATGAAGCCCCATTACCACAGGAAAATGGTCTGATTCGACTTCACCGTCCTAACCCTAGTCTTAGCTCCATTGTACATGTCCTTGATTACTCTGATATAGGCTTCTGGCACACTCTTCTCCTCCAAGCACCTCCATAGCACCTCCCTCGGGACACTGTCATACGCCTTCTCCAAGTCGATAAGCACCATATGAAGGTCCTTCTTCTTATCCCTGAATTGATCCGCCATCCGCCTGACTAGGTGAATCGCCTCTGTGGTGGAGCGTCCCGGCATGAAACCGAACTGGTTCCCAGATATAGTTGTCGCCTCCCTCACCGGCGCCACAATCACCCTCTCCCAAACCTTCATCGTGTGGCTTATTAATTTGATGCCCCTATAGTTGTTGCAGCACTGGATGTCCCCTTTGTTCTTGTACAAGGGCACTACTGTACTCCACCTCCACTCATCCGGCATCCTTTTAGTCCTGAAGATCGCATTGAACTGCCTAGAGAGCCACTCCCCTCCAGATTTACCCATGCACTTCCAGAACTCCACCGGGATCTCGTCAGGCCCGGTCGCTCGACCCCTACTCATCCTATGCAACGCCCCTAAGACCTCATCCGCCCTAATGCGCCTGCAATACCCAAGGTCTCTATGTCGCTCTGAATGCCCCAACTCCCCTAGCTCTATGCTCCGGTCCCCCTCCTTGTTAAGAAGGTCCCGAAAGTACGCCTGCCACCTTTGTTTGATTTGCGATTCCCCCATCAGAACTCTACCATCCTCGTCCTTGATACACCTGACTTGGTCTAGATCACGTGCCTTCCTTTCCCTTGCTTTAGCCAGCCGGAATAACTTCTTATGCCCACGTCTCTCCCCTAGTTCCTCATACATGCGACCGAACGCCGCGTTTTTAGCTTCCGTCACTGCCATCTTAGCTTCTCTTCTCGCTTCCCTGTAGACCAACATGTTCGCTCTCCGCTCCTCCTCGCTTGTGCTCCCTGCCAACCTTGCGAACGCCGCCTTCTTCACCTCCACTTTTCCTTTGACTACCTCGTTCCACCACCAATCACCATGATATCTGCCTGAATATCCCTTAGCTACCCCGAGCACGTCCCGTGCTGCCCCCCTAACCAAGTTCGCCGTCACTGTCCACATAGCGTCCGCTTCCCCATAACTTCTCCAAGCTCCGCCCTCCACTAACCTCCTTTACAACTCCTGTGCTTTCTCCTTAGACAAAGCTCCCCATCTAATCTGCGGTTGACCCTGGGCGCCCCTCCGCTTCTTCTTCACCCAGAGATCGACATCCATCACTAGAAGTCTATGAAGAGTTGAAAGAGACTCTCCCGGAATAACCTTGCAGTCCTTGCACAAGCCCCTATCGCTCTTTCGGATGAGGATGTAATCAATCTGAGTCCTCGCCGCCGAACTCTTGAAGGTGACCAAATGATCCTCCCTCTTCCGGAATGTCGAGTTCGCAATCAGGAGCTCGGAAGCCCTGGCCAAATCAAGCAGCGAAGTGCCTCCTCCGTTCCTGGCACCGAAGCCAAAGCCCCCGTGCACCTCATCATATCCACCAGCCTCAGCCCCAATATGACCATTAAAGTCCCCTCCAATAACTAACTTCTCAGACTGGGGAATACTCCCCACCAGATCATCCGAGTCCCCCCAAAAGCGCCTTTTAGCCTCCTTGTCTAAGCCTGCGTGCGGCGCGTAAACGCTGATGATGTTGAGGACTCCACCCCCAATAACCAGCTTAATAAACATTAACCTATCATTCACTCGCCTAACCTCGACCACGGACTTCCTCAGGTCCCTATCAACCAAGATGCCCATTCCATTCTTACCCCTCTCGAGCCCAGAGTACCACAGCTTAAACCAATCAGCATCCCGCGCCTTTGTCCCTTTCCACCTCGTCTCCTGAACGCACGCTATGTTAACCCTTTTCTGTTGAAGAACCTTCGCCAACTCCATGGACTTACCCGTCAGAGTGCCTATGTTCCAAGACCCAATCCTTAATCTATGGGCGTCCGCCGCCCTCTTCCCACCCTTACCTCCCGCCCTGCCCGCAGTGCCGCCCCCTGCTCCCCTACTCACCCCCGCTACCACCCCCACCCCCTGAGGACATGACCTTACGCTATCATCCCCCGCCGCGGCCACTATCCCACCCACCGATATGGGGTAAGTGGCACACACACGCACTATAGCGAAAAACGCAAATGTAGCAAACTAGATAACAACAGAATAGACCACACTCGGAATGCTAGCTAAAATACGCAAAAAGGTGCACAAAATAAGCAAGAGAGCGGGAGGTACCAACTCCCGGTGGAAAAACCTGAAAGTGTGCTTTGCCGCACCCGAGTTTTCCTGAATCTAAGCAAGATGTGCGGCTCTATTGCGTCCTGCTGCGAGTCTGAACGATAGTTGTCGGAGATCCTCGCCGGTGAAATAGGTACCTGTCCAAGAAAACAAAATACCCCCACAAAAGCAGAGGAGAGAATAAAAAAGAAAGGTACAAGGGATCCAGAAAAATTTCCGGCGAAAACAAAAGTCCTCGACCTCTGGACAACCCCGTATCTGTTGTGTTAAGCAGTAAGAAAAGTGGGGTGGCTAAATGGACAGTATATAATGAAAGTGAGCAGGGGAATATTCCGGAAGAACCGGGTTGGTCGGAATTGAGGGGGGGAAATACTGTATCTGTTGTATCATGCAGATGCGTGTAAATGCATGTAATGCATAGGTCTTTACGTACATAATATCATAACGCCTCTTAGGGTATCCCATCATATCATATCATCTCATTCATTGTGGGAATAATCATCATCGTATACTAGTTTATCAGGTGGTGGTGCGTATATAATACCGTACCTTTTCCCATATCACATATACATGTATAGACATATATACCTGCTCATGACTCGTGAGACCTATGTAACCTAGGCATTAATACCTACTTTTCGTTACCCAAGACTCAACATGTTGCAGTGGAGCCTATCACAGAACTAGGCAAGCTGACTTTAACAGTAGAACTAGGAATTTTATATTAAAAAATACATCACATCTCTAGGGTTATCCCTATTTATCGCCCTTGTTATGCCTCTTAGGGCTGGAGAATCCAGAAGGTGAAGCAAGTTTAATATTAATAACTCTCATAAATAGTCAATACAAACGACTGCGACTCGAATACAATTTTCCGAAATTCGGGTGTCACTTAGTACGTGAGCATCTGTACAATATCATAGTGCTACGATCCATGCTAGAAGGCCATGACTAGCACCCGACCATCCTTTCCACGCACCAACATACATTTTACCTAACCTTCTTTATTATCTGTTAGGGCCAACGATATTAATATTAATGGTATCCATGGATCGCGGACAACCAACAAGAAAGGATGATGGCATAAACATACATAACATGGGGTGGCCAGACAATGAAGAAAATATATATAAGGTACGATCTACCACGATACCAGGAAACACTATACAAAAAAAAACAACAGACAAGACATACCAAACTATACATGAGTCGACACCTGTCTATGAGCCTCTAAAGGAACTGGACAGCCTACTGTGGTAGGGGAGCTGCACCTGCCTATCAATCAGGACCTGCAGCACGACATGCAGTGTGCACAAACAAAAGGACGTCAATGCGAATAAAGTACTGAGTATGTAAGGCAGGGAACCATAAATACGAACAGTAATATTAGTAGTGATAAAGAATATACAACCTGTAACATTGAGTACCTCTGAGGGCTACTGACATGAAATGCATGATACATATGTATAAATACATAAACTGCTAAAATATACACCTCTTTGGGCATCATCATTATCATATCATACTCGGCCGTAATAGGCTCGTTAAACAAAATAAACCTGGTCATCATAAGCCTCGGTAGAAACGTACCCTGTCACCTAGAGCTCGATAAAACCCAACTGATTAGTGGTTGCAAAATAAGTCCCGCACCCGTCCGTTTATGTCATGGCTCAGAAGTGTAAAAGAGATACATATAGATATAAGTTATGCTCGACTCATGGAAATACGTTCTAGACCTTTTGGAGTGATATAAGATCGGTATCTTTTGTACACGTTATTAGGACAAACTCTTCACTATGAACCTTATAAGAATCAGGTTTACCAACAATATTGTCAACATAAGAATAAGGGAAGCGACATCAAATCAATCGTTCCATAAGAGGGGAAACAATGCAAGTACTGCTAGCTTCTAAGAGTAGAGTATCTTTGGAAGCTCGATAATTACATTATGTATGACCAGAGTCGTGCAAAAGAAGGAAAGGGATAGCCTCACATACCTTGTATATACTGCCCCAATCTCAAGTTATGCAATTTTCGCTTCTCCTTAGTCTACAATAAGAGAGACGATACTATCATTATCATTTAAGCGTCATAACTATTATGTATCGATCCCAACATATTTTTAGATGAAACGGACAGCATCTCCCTTATACATATGACTTTTCACCATTCAAAAAAATCACCAAACATCCCAAACAACATCAATAATAAACATATGGACCCTCCCAAAATAGTCTACGCACAATCTAATTACTTCATACATACGACGACCACTGTAGTAGTGTCAAACGACCCGAAAATATTACGAACAACTATCACCCTAAAACCCTAAATGTATATGGTATTTCACCACACCCTTCCACCCCCAAAACTTCACAAAATAGTAGTAAAAATGTAGCCCAACAGCAACACAAAACAGTCCTCTACAAGTGAATAACTCGAACTCACAGCTTTCGATCACCATCCCGTGAGTTCTTACATGTATAGAACGAACTACCATGGGTAAAAGGCAGAAACAAATTCATGAAATAGTGCAGTAAACCTATCTTAGTTTTTGTATTACTTAGCCCTTCCCTTGATTCTTCAAACTCTTGATTTTAACCTCAATTAGAACTTGAAATCGATTAGGGTTTATGTGGTATTTTTGGGAGGAGGTTTGCACGGGTTTAGGTTTGACTATTTGTGAGATATATTGAGGGTTATATTAGAAGAGATAACCCTTTAGATGGTATAAATAGCCGAACCAAAATTTACCTTTTTGGGCTATCATTATACCAAGTAGGTGACACACCTACTTGTCACCTAGCAGCTTGCGCAGTCTCACGATAATGCATATATCTCCATACTCCAATATTGTATTCATAAATGACTTAATGAGTTGGAAACTAGACTTATAGATCTTAATTTTTTTGGATAGATCACTCTGTTATTCTAAGTATATTGGGAGAAAATCTTAATGACATTTTACATGAAGTTTAAGTAAAACCATGAACCTAAGTTGCGACAACTTTTGTCGACTTTATTTCATAACTCGTTTGATTTCAAGACTATGAAATGGATATTATAAGATTCAAATACCTCAAAACATGACATTTTGAGTGTATTAAGCACCTATAGGTTTACCCGAAAATATGAGTTACAACATCCTTGATTCGTTTAACTTCTAAAACTTGTTAATCATCCTTATACACCCTTGTATCACTTAAGATTAATAGGATTAATTTCTTATCATCTGAAAGATAATTCCTTCTTGAATTTATGTTAACTAATGTATGGCATGAACTAACACGTGTTGATATGGGTTGTAACACATAGTCTAAAACAATGTATTGAAAGGTAGAACAATATAAGTAAAACTAATAGATAAAGGAGGAGAATCAA